>JAVVLW010002731.1:0-13000 GCA_034401795.1 Chaetoderma sp. LZ-2023a
TAGTGAATGCCACTTACAAGAGCAAGAGATTATTTGAATATTCAGCAATGGAATGACTGTCTTGCTGCCTGTCATTTCAGTAAATTTACAAAAACAGTTGTTATTACACCACAAAATCATCCATTACCGTTCAATCACTACTTGCTAAATCAATTATTTGCATTTTGCTATCAGAATAAGATTTTTATGCCTGCATACACACCTCCCCATGCCTAATCCTATTCCTATGGACCCTCAACCAGGCTACTGGTTGAGTCCCACCTCCAGCCTACCATCAGGTATAGACTGGCACCAGTCTATACTCACCTCATAGTGACGCTTGTCGCTACGCGCGCTCACGCATGCGCATCAGAGCCCGAATAGGAAACAGATTCACTTTTCAATTATTCTGCATGCAGAATAGTTGTCTAAAAATATTTATATAAGTTTTTGTGTTTTGCGCTGTGGCAGTGATACCTTTTGACTTTATATCTCTGAACAATATGCCCAATATGAAGTCAATCCTCCCTAAGTTACGTCTAGGAGTATAATTGTGTTTATATGGTATCTTATAGACGAATTTATATATTACCGGTTTTCGCGAAGATCGTTTTTGCTTCGTGGTATCTTGATTGTTATGCCTATCCTAAATCATCATCATCATTGATAATGTCCAGACATATATAGAGCCTGTAACGAAGTTATTTCTAGTGCATTATAAGGATTATATTAAAATCCCTTGAAAGTTTCTGGTACGGAAATTTGAATTTTCCCGCCGTTAGAACTGAGTTAAGGGTGTCTCTTGTGTGAGAGTTTGAGCGGTATGCTTCATTGTTACGTTTTTTCGTTTGTAGGAGTTAGAGAAAGGTCAGATAAGACTAAATGTTCGTCGGCAAAATGTGATCGTCATCACTTGATCGAGTTCGCCAGGCACGTTTAATGCGAAGTGTCCTGTACTACTAATGCTGTGTGGGATTTGTAAAGGGTGGCCAGTTTTCGGTAGCGAAAGCGTTCTTTAAAGATTTGTCGGTCTAACAATCGCTGCCTCTGGTCGTCCTTCCCCTTCCTCCGTTGCTAGCAAGGCAAGGGCGGTGTCCTTTGCTTCAACCTCTGTTCCATTATCGGTAGCAACGGAGGGGGGAAATTCATCGGGAAATTCGGACGCCGTGATGGCGCTCTTTGCTAGGTTTGAGTCGTTTGCCACCGTTTTGACGAAATCACTTGATGAAAGGATCTCTTCTGCAAAATAAAGAGGCAAAAAGGCAGGAGAGCTCGTCAAGCTCCGAGGATAGCCCGAAGGCTAGCTGGCGTTCCCGCAAATGAGGGAAGCCGGTCCCCCTGACCTCTAGACAGGTGATGGAATTGCCGAAAAAGCAGAAGACAAGAGCATCTAAGCTCTTGAAGGTGTGCTTGGAGGGTGCACCACAGAAAATCCACGTTAGACTTGAAGGTGACGGGCATAACCTTCAAGCCGTGGTGGCGTCAGCTGAAACCAGCATCCATGAGGCTAGTCCTTATGAGAATGCCAATGTAACGGTGGTTCCGGTGGTTAAAGTAGTCTCGAAAGCGCCCATTGCTGAGAGGTCGTTACCTAGTCTTGCTAGTTCCGGTTCCGGTGTGGTAGACTCGGGTCATTTGGACTCGGGTTTACTTCTGTTTTACGATTCTCATTCTTTTTCCGGCCGGACTTCCGGTTTAGCGAGACATCCAGGTCGTCAAGATCCGGTTCCGGCTTCGGTAGCTTCCGTTTCCGGAAGGACTTCCGGTTTTGGGGGGGGGGGGGGGGGGGTGTGTGATCCGGGTCGGCAAGATCCGGTTACCACTTCCGTTTCGGTAACTTCCGGTCTGTCTTCCGGTTATGTAGGACATCCGGGTCCTAGAGGTCTAGTGTCTACTTCCATTTCCGGGTCTTTTAGCGCTTCCAGCCATTCCGGATATCCGGAGTCTGAGGACTCTTTTTATTTTCCGAATTCTGGTAGAGGCGTTTCCGGTTCCGGGGTGGACACTAGTCAGTTTACTTCCGCTTCCGGTATTAGAAGTGTACTTCCGGGTCGGTCAGACCTGGATGTAATTCCGATTTCCGTTTCCGGTTTCATGAGAGCTTCTGGAAGAATGCATATCCGGGTCTGTTGGACCCGGCATTGCATTGTTCATCAATTTCCGGTTCCGTTTTTTCAGCTCCCTCTTCCGGTTAGTCTGTACATCCGGATTGTAGAACCTTGATCAGTTCCGGTAGTCTACTTCCGGTTTTATCCATTTCTTTTTCCTTTTTTCCACATCCGGATTTCGTACAGCCGGGGATAGGGTCATTTCCGGTTTTACCCGGCATTACATGTTCATCCATTTCCGGGTTTTCAGCTTCCTCTTCCGGTAATTCTGTACATCCGGTTGTAGGATTTTGATCAGTTTCCGGTAGTATACTTCCGGGTTTATGGATTTCCGTTTCCCTTTTTCCATATCCGCATTCCTAGAATCTAGTCATCTTCTTGCCTAAGAATTAGTCTTATTTCAGTTTTTGTTTAATATTGGGAATTCCAAGTCATTGCCAGTCTTGTAGTCTCTCTTGGAATGGTAGTCTATTCAGACATTTATTCGTTTATCAGCGACAATTTCAGCGTAATTAAACTCTCCTGACTGGTTACCGTATGGGATTTTGTTGCAGATTATTTTCTATGCGCATTTCATATATCAGGTGGTATTCTACGCATTATTTCGAGATACGATTTTTGCTTTCATCCAACTTTAGATGGCCAGTTGTCTTCGGGCCATTCAGCGCTTTTTCTCGCTCCTTTTACCTCTTATGTCGGCAGGTTGACATATTTATTTAACCAAAGGGAGTTTATTTGTGGAGGGGATAACCCTGATTCTTAAGTAAATCGTAGTATAATTTCGTCAGTCGCTGAAAAGAATTAGATTCAGAAAAGGTTTCATAGGATCATTAGGAGTACAGGATTAATGTCTACAAGTACATTATTCGCTTAGAAAGGATAATCAATCGGATAAAGGGGCAGGAAGGAGGATTATGAGTCGGATTCTTCTGCGTTGACATAGTTTCGGTGAGTTCGTTTTGTTTTCATTTTTTCCAGATTTTTGTTTGGTTTTCCTTTTATAGCGTAAATTTTGCTCTATTTTGACTCGGTTGCTGCGGGCCTTCGGACAGGGGTTTCGGGGGGCGGGGCTCGGGATTTGCTGGGTATTTTGGGGGCAGTTTGGCTGAGGGTTGTTGGTGATGCCAGATTATTCCCGGATTATTCGGTGAGTCTTGGGTTTTTGCTCGTTGAGGTTGTTGTCTGGGGGTTGGCGGCGGGCCGGTTGGAGTGGGGTTGGGGTTGCGCTGGAGGGGGGAAGAGCGGACGAGAATCTTTGGATTTAAGCATCCACCAACTATTTCGGTCAAAATGTTTTCTAAATCTTTGCAAGTCCAGAGATATTACAGTTGTGATATGTCGTCTGCAAAATTCAGTATTCAATCAGTTAATATCTAGTATCAGTGTTCAATCTTTCTTTGGGATTTCTAACACAATGGCATTTGTTAGTACAAAGATGAAATTATTGATGCTAAGATTATGAATATAAGAATCAGTAAATTTATTAAAATCTTTTAAGTTTCTGCCTATTGGCATAAATATCGATTTGTTTAGGATATCTAATTTATCAGCAAGTCTGAGCGGCTAGGCAACCGTTGATGTATTCAATACAATTTTTTATTAAATCTCCATTGTTATACGATGTTTAAATTAGATAGTCTAATGTGGGCCATAGTTCTCTTATCAGGACCTTGTGACTTGTCATGTATGCTATTCATAGAATTGTGATGACGGTCATCACTAGTGACTTTCCCGTAGTTCATGTAGATCTCGGGCACATGATTTGGCTATATCTTGACTCTAAGCACTCCCATAGACTTACTATATGGGGTTTTGGTTTGCCACAATCTCTGGTTAAATCTCTGTAAATAATATTATCTATAATTTTTGCAGAGTCTTTAGCATTATTAATAAGTTAGGCTATTCTGATATGACCCTTTTTGGTCTCCATTCAGAGTAAGCAGTATTATTAAAATATCCATAATAAACGTGAGTTACCTATTTAGTGAGGTATAAGCGTTATGATATAGGCCAGAATTTTTGGCATATGTAATCTATGTGTTTTCTATGAGCACTCCTCTTTAGCATATAGTAAGTTTGACTCTTCTTTAAGGGGGGGGGGGGGCCCTTATTAAAAGGGGCTAGATATTCTTGGATCTAGAATCCTTCTATGTAGTCTCCTCTTCCAAAAAGGTTTTCTGTTCCTTATTATTAGAAGCTATTAGCTTTAGAGGGGTTGTTGTTTGTCTATGATTGTCAGGGAGTCTATAGAAGAGGCTATTCATTGGAAAGTAGATCCAGGCTTCTGTGCATTAGTTGGATTGTCCGTTAGGCTTCTAAATCTTGATTCGTTCAGTCATGGGCATGGGGTTTTCTTTCATTTTTAGAAGGAGGAATGAGGTTTAGTCTTATGGATTGTCCTCTAGTAGAGCTGTTCGCGGCCTCTCTGAATGCTCAGATCTTCTCTTACATGTCTCCTTTTCTGGACAGTCAACCTCTCGGGGGGTGGATGCTCTGTCTCAGTAGTGGACAGGAATGTTCGCCTATGCCTTCTCTCGAACGATTTTGATTCAGTTAGTTTTGAAGAGGGTCAGGGACCAGGTTTGCGAAATTCTTCTGATAGCTCCCTGTTGGCCAAAGAGGATTTGGTTTTTAGACCTTCTAGATTTTCTGGTAGATTTCCCTCTTCTTCTTCCAGTATACCAGGATCTTCTATCTTAAGTAAGAGGTCTTTGTGTGCATCCAAATCCAATAAATTTTAGTCTGTGTGTCTGGAGAATCTCGAGTCTGAAGTCCTCGAGAATAAGGTTTCTTCTGATATCAGGAAATGATTGACTCTGCCGGATTCGACCCGTTGAGTTTACAAGGGTCGATTTAAAAAATTTAGGTGAATGATGTTCAGACCAAGGTTTCGTGCCCGATTCTGGTTCGATACCCAAATTATTAGATTTTTTATCTTATCTGTTTGGGTATTTTCATTTGTCAGTTATTACGTTCAGGGAGTATAGATTTTCTCTGGTGTCATCCCTTCCTTGTCTTCTGTATGCCGATGTCAAGGATACTAAGACTTTTAATAGCTTTATTAGAGGTCTAAGTAATATTCGTCCTCCGATTGCTAAGTCTTTTCCTTCCTGGAGTTGGGCTTTGGTTCTTCAAGTTTTGGCAGGTCGCCATTTTGAACCTATTTCTTCTACCAGTAGTAAGCTTGGTTTTGTTTTTAATTGTCAAAGCTGTTTTTTCTTGTTGCTACAGCCTCTGCTAGAAGGCATTCAAGAGATTCATGCTCTTTCTGCTGAAAAGGAGAGATTTCTAGTTTCAGGAGACGGCTTTGATATCCCAGAAGGAATTTTTTATCTATAACTCGCACTAACCACTATCCTGCTAGTCCGATCATTTTAAAATCTTTTTCGTCTGTCGCCATCCGAAAAATTTTGGTGTCCTATTAGGGCATTAGGAACCTTCAATCAGCGATCAGATGTTATAGGAATCGATCCATCTCATTTATGTTTTTCCTACGAGGAAAATTTATCTAAGCCGGTCTCAAATTCTTCGATTGTCAGATGGATTTTGAGAGAATACTTAATCCTTGTTATGAGATAGCCTCACCGGATCAAATTAATCTCTCCCTTATTAAAGCCGATGACGTTAGAGGTATGGCTACTTCTTTCGCCCTTTTTGAGGGATCGTCTTTAGATGAGATCATGCAGGTAGCAGGAGGGAAATGTGAATACACCTTACATCCTTTTAGCTCAAAGACCAGAGTGCAGGCTAATCATGGTGTGATTGAGCTAAATGCACTATTAGGTTACGTTATTAACATTTGGATAAGATTGATTTAATTTTATCCTTGTTTGTTAACTAAAAAAGCCGAAGACTATTTACCAAGTACTTCCCACCATTTTCGTTAAAAGACTACGTCGGTGAGAAATGGTGAGTCTTCTTTTGGTTTTTAGTTATTTCTTTAAGTTCAAGTTGTTCGTATTTGCTAATCACGGTGTGATTGAGCTAAATGCTATATTAGGTTATGTTGTTAACATTTGGATAAGATTGATTTAATTTATCCTTGTTTGTTAACCAAAAAAGCTGAAGACTATTTACCAATCACTTTCCACCATTTTCGTTAAAAGACTACGTCGGTGAGAAATGGTGAGTCTTCTTTTGGTTTTTAGTTATTTCTTTAAGTTCAACTTGTTCTTATTTGCTAATCACGTTGTGATTGAGCTAAATACACTAATATGTTATGTTAATAACATAGGGATAAGATTGGTTTGATTTTTATCCTGGTTTATTGATTCTCAAATCTCCTCCCACCTTATGTGGACAGGGGGCACTGACCAAATCTACGGGTTTAGCAAGTAGTGATTGAACGGTAATGGATGTTTTTGTGGTGTAATAACAACCCCCCACAGACCCCCCTTGCGGGTTGGTCTGTTGTTTTATTAACCACTATAAAAACATACTTACCGTTCAATCACTACGACCCGGCCTCAACCACCCCGCGTGGTAAGATTTGAGAATCAGACTTTAAATATCTTGCACTTAAATTTAGAAAAGTGAATCTGTTTCCTATTCGGGCTCTGATGCGCATGCGTGAGCGCGCGTAGCGACAAGCGTCACTATGAGGTGAGCATAGACTGGTGCCAGTCTATACCTGATGGTAGGCTGGAGGTGGGACTCAACCAGTAGCCTGGTTGAGGGTCCATAGGAATAGGATTAGGCATGGGGAGGTGTGTATGCAGGCATAAAAACCTTATTCTGATAGCAAAATGCAAATAATTGATTTAGCAAGTAGTGATTGAATGGTAAGTATGTTTTTATAGTGGTTAATAAAACAACAGACCAACCCGCAAGGGGGGTCTGTGGAGGTTTTTCTCAGGACTGGCCTGTAAATGGATATTGCTCAAAACCACTGTAGAAGCCATTTTAGCTCCATGTTGTAGGTGGACCCTTAACTGGTTACCACTCAAGTTACCCAAAAATGGTGTCTGCACTGGTATTGGAAAATGTCCATTTGCATACAAGGACTATTTTTTGAAAAATTACCACTGCAATTCCAGTGGTAAATCTTCAAAAATAGAATCTTGGCCAGTGAATCGACATCTTTATGTGAAAATTTAAATTTTCTTGAAATTTAAGGATCACAGTGCAATAATTGAGTACAGAAAAAACACAGAAAAAAATAACTAGAGGCTTGGGCCTGTGTGTGTTGAATCATCAAGGCTTTTTGAAGAACTGTAACACTCTACCTATGCATCAAAGCTTAGTGCAGATACTGGGTGAAGCGATTCCAATCTCCAATCTCTGGAGATAATCCAAAAGCTAAACCTATCACAATGGAGTATCATATGTAACATCTCAGTGACCTTGACCGTTGATCTAAATGTCATTGTGCTACATCCAACTTATATAAGGATGCATCTGTCCAAAATTACTACCAATATGGTGAACCAATCCTGAGATACATTCTAATATGTGGAACTAAGCCTAAAACTTAATGGCCACCCGCTGATGATGATGAAGACGGGCAGGCAGGCAGGCAGGAAGACAGGCAGACAGACAGACAGACAGGCTTTCTCTACTGGAAAAAATTTAAGGTTTTGACAAGAATGAACTAGATTGCTTTGTCAATGATGTATCATTGCAAATCCCCACATCCAATGCTTCGACCATTTGACCCACACCCCAATCCCTGGGGGCGGAGACAAATGTAAATAGACTCTTTCACTCCGCAATCATATGGTTAACTTACAAATCCAATTTGCTTGAATCCCATCCAACTGTTATGGATGAGATGCACTACAATCAATTTCATGACCTTTTGACTCCATCCCACACTACCAAATGTAAATGTACTCATACAGTCCACACTGATATGGGTAACTAACACACCAAATTTGGTTAATTCTATCCAACAGTTTCAGAGCAGTTGTACTACAATCAATTTCTGCAGGATAAAAGTTGACCTTCCGACACACACACACACCAGGCCCCCTGAGGACGGAGCCAAATATAAATGTCCTCTTGCACTCAGCAATCATACAGGCATGGCACCTACCAAATTTTGTTGAATACCACACATTAAACAGTTTGGGAAGAGATAGCGTGATGGACAGTTTTTATGGTATTTGGCTTTTTGAGCCAAACGTAAATATTGTGAAGCAATCTGAAATTACATGGGTAACCCACAAACCAGACTTGGTTGAATTCCACACAATAGTTTGGGTAATGTGATGGACAATTTTAGGATATGTTGACCTTTTGACCCTGTCCCCTGATCCACAGCAGGTAAAGACAAATTTATCTAAATGTTGTCTTGTAAAGCGCAATCACATGTGTAAATCAGATACCAAATTTGGTTGAATTCTACCCAATGGTTTGCGAGGCGATAGCATGACGGATGGACGGATGGAGGCCATTATAATATCCTGATGTTTTTTTAACAAGTGGGGATAATAAAGGAATGAATGGATAGATGGATGGACGGATGGTGTACACAAACCTGTTGATTTGGTTGTTGATCTATTAGTTCATGTAGAGCTTCTATCAGATCCTGATTGTTGTGCAAGCTGCTAGCAAATGTCTTTAACTGCTTGTCAGAAAGGCCCTGAAGATAAATAAAAGATCCCATCATACGCCAGAATCTGTATTTATAAGAACTCTTTTACAATATCTCTTAACCCTTTAATCATCAAATTTATTCAAGAAAATTTAAATTTTGTCATACAAAATGTCCAATTTGTAGACTAAGAGAAGAATAGTTTTGAAAATTTACAACTGGAATGATTGGCTTGGTTACTAAGTCAGTCATTCCAGTGGTAAATTGTCAAAAATAGTCTTCCCTTGGTCTGCAAATGGACATTTCTCAAGACTACTGCAGAAGCCGTTTTGGCTGATATGAGAGCTAAAGGGTTAAGTAAGTTTACACACATGTATTTTAAAAAATATCTAATACAATGCTTTTGAAAATGAATTCACAACCAGCCACCCAGCCAAATTTTGCATAAAGTTACAGATCATAAGGCCATATGAGCTAAGACCTAGCAGTAACTACATAATGCTGCTGGTATAACAATACCATTGTTTTGGTGGATTTATGATCATTTAACACTTCTATGGTCAAATTCAGTCAAGAAAATTTAAATATTGAATGTCAATTTACGAGCCAAGAGATTACAATTGTTGAAAATTCATCACTGGAATGACTAGCTTTGTAATCGAGCCAGCCATTTCAGTGGTCAATTTTCAAAAATTGTGTTCTCTTGGCCTGTAAATGGACATTCCCAAGACCATAACAGAGGCCGGTTTTGGCCGCTATGACCATTAAAGGGTTTAACACATATATCAGCCAAAAATGGCTTCTGCAGCCGTCTTCAGAAATGTCCATTTGCAGATCAAGAGATGACTACTTTTGAAAATTTACCACTGGGATGACTGGCTCAGTTGGTAAATTTTCAAAAATAGTCTTCCCGTGGTCTGTAAATGGAGATTTTCTATGAGAAAATTACAATTTTCTTGAACAAAATCGAGGGTTAAAGGGCTAAGAAGTGACCAATACAAAAGAGGCCACAATTTTGAGCAACATTTAGCCAATCAAATGCCTTCAATTTACCTTTCCAGAGTACCCACCCATCACATGACGTCATAATGAACTGCGCGATGTGTACAATGACATCATAATGAATGACATCGATAAGTACGTCACGAACGCATATTTGAAGACGGTCTATGCGTTCTTGTACAAATTGTCTGCTTTTACTATTTAATAAATATTCTGTTGAATATTTTGAAACTAATTTGACTGGGCGCTGTTGCTGCCATAGGCAGCAACAGCACCCAGTCAAACTAGTTACAAAATATTCAACAGCTTCCCTGTATAGTTTTCAGGAAATTGATAGCTAGGGCATTTGGGGATCGATCAATCCCAACACGTCGAGGTGTGGGTGGAGGTTAGCTAGTGATGGGCGGGGCATAGCTAAAAATGGAAAGGTCCATTACATAAAGGATTGTGTGGAATGGCAAAGGAACAGAAAAGTAATTTGGGGGCAGAAAACCTCATATATGGTTGTCACTTTTCATCAGGGCTCGGGTCAAATACAAAAGTATTTCTCAGGTATTTGAAAAGTATTTAAGGCAAAAGTATTTGTATTTGTATTTAAATACATTATCAATGTATTTGAGTATTTTCAAATACTTTTCAAAATACTTCTGTCTATTTCTGATAAATTCTTACATTCAAATAAAAAACATGCGCAGTGCAAATTAAAATTTAATACAGATTTCACATATCTTCTGTAACTCTGCATGACGTAATCTGTTGAATATTTTATAATTAATTTGACTGGATGGAGTTATTGCCTTAAGAAGCAACACCCTACAGTGCAATCTTGTCAAAATAATCAAGGATATTGTTGTCTTGAAATGTAGTTCCTAGGGCTTCAATGTTAAAAATATGACCCAATAATCATATAATGATATTTTTATTATAACTGCGCAGACTACGTCTCATTAAGAATGGAGCTAATTAATCCTTTTATAAATAGTTACAAATTGCCTTGAAATTATTTTCAAAATTCTTTTTCATCATACACTTCATATATGTCATCCTCAATTTTTAAATTGTTTGGTTTTAAAGAAAATGGGAATGAAATCTTAATATTTTGAAAAAAAGTTAGCTTAACCCTTTAACACCAAAAGCGGCTTCGATAACCGAGCCAATCATTCCAGTAGTAAATTTTCAAAAATAGTCTTCTCTTGGTCTGCAAATTAGGACCTTTTTGCTGAGAAAATTTACGTTTTCTTGAACAAATTCGAGGGTTAAAGAGGTAAAGTGTTGTGGTCATAGGCAGCAACAACTTTCAGTCAAATGGTTTTCAAAATATTCACATGATTTTCTCAGTTTTATGTACTCCGCATTATCAATGCATATAGAATGAAATGAGCTTTGGTTCCAGTCTGGCATTTGCTCGCTGTTACATGCCAATTCCTTAACTCTAACACCCATATCAGCTATAAAAAGTACTCTTGAGAAATGTTCATTTGTAGACCAAGAGATTTTTTTTTTTAATTTACCACTGGAATGACTGGCTCGATAACTGAGCTAGTCATTCTAGTGGTCAGTTTTCAAAAATAGTCTTCTCTTGTTCTACAAATGGACATTTGCTACTGAAAATTGAAATTTTCTGAAGAAATTCGATGGTCAAAGAGTTAAACCCGTGTATTGTACTGCTGCCCTAACTGAATCCTCCTGACTGCGTCTTGTATTGCTGGTTTCATTCTCAAAATTCTTATCAGTAATAGAATTGGCAATGATCTCCTTTCAAAGCAACACCTCCATTCTACTAGCTTCCAGGAATCATACCAGAGTCTTAACACTCCTGACCATGAATTTTATATTCAAATCATTCATTTAGATGTGGTGGGTATGTGTTTAATAACCCTTTCTTGTACTTATGTCAAATAATGAATATTTGTAGAAGAAAGTCTCATATAGATGTTGGAAATAGTGTTGTTTTCTTAGACAGCAGCAGCGTACAAGCATTGCTTTTCAGTATAAGGACCAGTTATCAAGTGAAAAGGAATGAAACTTAGAAAACTGAAATTTCAGAAACTTACAAATAAATTAAAAGCTCTGAATATTTTGGGTATAATTTAAATACAAGTGTTTCCAAAAAAATACTTTGAGTCAGAGAGTTTTAGCAGATCTAAATAAACTAGAGGCCCAAGGGTCCTGTATCGCTCACCTGGAATCATTGGCCACTGTGAAAACCAAACAATAGAATTTGTTTGAATAAAATCACCACTGGAACAAGATGGCCATCTACTGCCTTAGATGATGTGTTATGAGTTTTGAATCAATTTCACCAGCGGTTTCTGAGAAGATTTTCTGAAGTGTTTCAAAAATTCAGCCATATTGGATTTTCACCGATCTGCTTCATTTGAACAAACTTACATCTCTATGCCCTAGTGATGCTTCCTGCCAAATGTAGTTCAAATTGGCCAAGTGGTTTTTCAGAAGAAGTTTAAAGAATTCCTCATTGCTTTACTATGGGCCCATTGCTTTACTATTGGAGCCTATGGTGAGAAAACAAACCAAGATGGCAGCCAAACCTTTTATCCGACAGTCTCAAAATTGGCATGTTTATATATAAAGCAATTTTCTCCATCAAAATAGATAAATACAAAATACCCAACATGACCAACAAACACTAAATTTTTATTGGTTGATGGCGGCCATGTTTTTTAAAGTATGAACTTCCCTTGACCATACTTTAATGGCCCTTGGTACCTAAGCATATTTACCAAATTTCAGCTGTGTCCATTCAGCGTTTCTGGAGAAGCCCTTTTCGCAAAAAGTAGGTCATCCAAGATGGCCACCAAGCAAATCGTCCAATCAGGTTGCCTTGAACAAACTTGAGTCTACCGTTCCCATAGATGATGTGTTATGAGTTTTGAATCAATTCCTCCAGCGGTTTTGGAGAAGATTTTTTAAAGTGGTTCTAAAAATTGGCCATTTTGGCCGGTGGGAGTCTTGGATTTTGACCGATCCGCTTCGTTTGAACAAAATCAGATCTCTATGCCTTATGGATGCTTCCTGCCATATATAATTGAAATTGGCCTAGTGGTTCTTGAGAAGAAGTCATTTAAAGAATTCCTCATTGCTTTACTATGGGCCCATTGCTTTACTATTGCAGCCTATTGAACTCGCCACCCTGATAAGCATATATAGAGCAATTTTCGCCATTAAAATACATCAAATACAAAAAAACGCAATATGACCAACAAATGCTAAATTTTGATTGGTTGATGCCGCCCATGTTTTTTAACATACGAAATTCCTTTGAACAAATTTGAATGACCCTTGGTCCCTAAGCATATTTAATAAATTTCAGCTCTATCCTTTCAGCAGCTCGGGAGAAGAAGTTGTTTTCGGGAAA
>JAVVLW010002733.1:0-25000 GCA_034401795.1 Chaetoderma sp. LZ-2023a
AACAACAATTTTTCCACAATTCTTCACTGTCCTTCGGATGAGACATTAAGCCTAGGTCCCATCTGCTTATGTGGACGTTAAAGATCTCACTGTCTGAGGCTGAGACTCCTCAGAAAGTGAAAATTCTCTTTTAACGGAATTGGGGCATATATATATATATATATATATATTATACACACAAAATCTTCTTTTAAAATGTGTGTGTGTGGATATATATATATATATATATATATATATATATATATATATATATATATATATATATATATATATATATATATATATATATATATATATATATATATATATATATATATATATATATATATATATATATATATATATATATATATATATATATATATATATATATATATATATATCCACACACACACATTTTAAAAGAAGATTTTGTGTGTATAATTCTATACACCTGTGCAAAAGTTAAGCACCAGCAAAAACAATAGAACGTAGAAACATGATGGTACAACTAGGCTGCCATACTTTTTGTCCCGCGTTAGCTGACATAATTCCAAGTACGAAATGCACATGCATGCATGACTTCACGCCGCTTGATGTCCGTGCGTGGCGGGAAACAGCACACGTGTTCAGTTATGTAAAAGTCCAGTTTGAGGTGTAGAACATTACATACAGATTTAGGCGACAAGATTAGGAATTTTGTGTTCATGACCGTGGTTTATTTGTACAGAGAGAATTAGCTCTTGATTGTGAACCGCTATGGCAAGACGAAGGTTAAGTGATCGTGTGAAATGGCAAATCATAGGCATGCATACCACTGGTATGTCATGCAGAGAGATTGGCAGACAGCTGAACATTAACCATACTGTAATCAGTCGTTTGATTGCAAAACATGGGCAAACTAACGAGGTGAAGGACAGGCCTAGATCTGGAAGACCGAAGAAGACTACTGCCCGTGATGATCGAGCCCTAGTACGCCTTGTTAGGAGATCTCCATTCACCAACAGCAGAGTGCTCAGCCAGCAATGGGAAACGCGCAATAGAGTGTCAATGTCTACCGTCAAAAGGAGACTGTATGCTGCTGGCATGAAAGCTAGGAGACCTGTCAGACGTCCTCTCCTCACTGCACACCACACAGAGGAGCGTCTGAGGTGGTGCAACGAAAGAAGACACTGGAACATGAGATCCTGGAGACGGGTACACTGGTCCGATGAAAGTCGGTTCCTGCTTCATGCCACAGATGGTCGAACTCGTGTATGGAGGTCCAGACGCACGGCGTACGACCAACGTAACATCATGGAAGAAGTTCCATTTGGTTGAGGTTCCGTTATGATATGGGGGTGCATCTCATTTGATTGTAAGCTGGATCTGTTGACTGTACCTGGAACACTAAATGGACAAAGATATCAAGATTCCATACTGGATAGAAATGTGGTCCCTCATTTTGTAAATCATGCACCTGGAACCCACCCTATATTCATGGATGACAACGCCCAACCACATCGTGCTAGAGCTGTGCATGAATACCTCCGCCAGAATGCCATCGAAACCCTACCATGGCCAGCAAGGAGCCCTGACATGAACCCTATTGAGCATATCTGGGACATTCTGGGAAACATGGTGAGAAGGAGGGATCCTCCTGTGCAGAGCCTACAGGAATTAACAGACGCACTCCATCTTGAATGGCAACGAATACCACAATGGCGTATCAGTCGGTTGGTGACCAGCATGAGACGTCGTGTCCAGGCCGTCATCCAGGCACAAGGTGGATATACCCGGTATTAATAATGACAGTCTCAAACTCGTGCACAGATGTTAAACTTCGTTTTCAGACACCATTAATGACAATCTAGCCACGTGTGTCAACTGTAGGGTAATAGTTGTCAGTTGTGTCAACGTAACCATATTCAGGCCTCGTTTTCAAGTTCAAACAAAAACATACAGTGTTTCCCCACCATCATAATCAGCATTCCTCTAGTTGCATTATTACCTCATGCACTAAGATGGATGGGTACATAAATGTTTATGCTATTGCTTTCTTCATAGCACATGAATATACCCTCGCATGTGCGTAAAAATAGGGTGGTGCTTAACTTTTGCACAGGTGTATATATAGATAAGGGTAATTTAAAAAAGACATTCAGGCATTGGCTGTGTGGGCTCACTGCATGATTTGTTTACCTGCCAGCTGTTGTGCTTCCTGATGGTGGAAAGCTTGCATAAACGTGAATGAGTCTTGCTCTTCCTCCTCACGTGCTCCTCCCAACTGACGACACTGATGCCTAGGCCGTTGAATCCATAAATAGCGACACTCGCAACCATCTTAATATTTCAACTGTAACAGGTTATAATTCTAATTTCAAATCTCAGGATTTTTCGTTTACATACACTAGGTTTCCAGTTCAACTTTTCCTGTTTCTTGATATTTTTTATTCAGATGGCATTACCCTAATTTACTTCATCTTGATTTGATAGCCTTACTTTTGATTTTCATTTCACTTTAATATATTTGTTTAAATCTTTCCCTCATTTTCTTTCTAGTTTTAATTTTTTAGCCCTCCCCACCACACCCCGCCCCGACCAAATCCTAAGTTACATCTCCACCCAATAAATGTATCCCACCCATCCACCCTACCCACCCCATCCTATTCCCAAGCAAAAAAGCACCATCACAAGACACGCCCATGCCTAGCAACAGTGCATTAGGAGCCAGCGACAATGCCACACTCACCTCTGTAACATGATTAAATTGGATTATTTCAGTTTTGATTTTTGCAACCCTTCGGGGAAGCACTTCTAAGATAGTGTCATGGCTCAAATACATCTAGGTGCAAGTGGGAAGTAAAACCAACTCAACAACAACAACAACAACAACAACAACAACAACAACAACAACAACAACAACAATAACAACAACAACAACAACAACAACAACAATTCTTCAGTCGGAACGGGGAGGGGGTTCGATACGGTTGTCATTTGATTGAAGCTCGCCAGCATTACGCCGAGCAGCCTTTTGGCAATCTACACCGGTGTAATTATTTAGCACCTGCAGCCGTGATCAGAGGCCTGCCTCGTTGAGCACCAAAGTTCCAATTTTTCCGCCCTTCTTCAAGGGCTAATTAAAACTAAAATCAGGGTCGTCTCAATCCGCGAAGTAGCAACCAACGGCGCATCAGAATCAACTGATGGCGCAGAATTAAGCTACATTCTTCACATGAAACGGTGCTCGCTTTCGGACAAACTATTCCATCATCAAATTAAACTGTGAGTCTTTCTGGCCGTTGTGTATCTCGCCAACTCTTGTCCGAGCCACGCCTAAAATGTGGTTCCTATCAAAAGCACACTACTGGTGCTCATCTTAACAAGCTGAATTACTGCATGAACTGGTCAATCAATTTTCACTGTTCTCGAGACATTGCTAAAGCACTACGCCAATTTTGCTCCACGCGTGTGTTATTCATCCAGGTATGGCTTTTGGCAACTATAACATCATAGACTTTTCTACAGATACTCGGCATCCCCACTTCAGACTTTTTCATAGTAAATTACTTTTCTACTATTGTATAGGTTATTGTGCCAATAGTAAACACAGAACATATTTTCTGTTTTAGGCGCCGATAACTAATAAGCGCATTTGATTTTCTTAATCATTACACACCGATCACTAAAATGCGTTTTTATATTATAACTTTGTTTTTGCACGCTGATGACTAATAGGCGTGCCTAGGTCAGCCGGACCTACGTCATTCATTCTAGCTAATTTCTGTGATATTTATGACCGTGACCAATTTATAGCTGCTGTGCTTTTGTTTCATTCATGTTCAAATAAATGCACATTGGCTAACTATATTACAGACATACAATAGCGCATACAGCTAACTATTTCTTAATAGCAACATATTTCACTAAGTAATCGTTCCATGCCAAAGCACGACATCAGATTCAGCCTAACCCTAACTAGTTATTAGCTCAGGTAATTCAGTTAGGACAAAGCTAATAGAGGCCGCTGCCAAGTTATAAAAAGTCGTGCCAAACATTGTATAGGGCGCTGTTGTGTATATAACATTACACTAAAAGAGCCAAAAGTCAAAAGAATACATCCGGCTACCAGCAGCTTGCCTCTATTATCCTTAACTCCAGCCAACCTGGCCATTACTAATTGTAACTCCATTCTTCGGTTTAGTTGGGCCGACCCTTGAAATCACTGAGGTTTCTAGACGGCTCCAATCTACACAAAGTGCGGTTACCACGTCTACATCTTCAGTTATAACTTTAGGACAGGAATTAATAACGCCAAAGTAGGACTTCAATGCGAAATAATATAATTATAACTGGCCTAGCAGTGAATCTTGGGCTATTGGAATTTAAACCTAGATAATCGTTAGCTCCTGGGACTAAGTATAAAATGGCTTGTTCTCGAAAACACCGACTACGTCCAAAGACACGTACATGGAACTAACTCTCCTGTGACTTGAAGGGCCAAGTGGGTCCTCCACACTTTCAAGTTAAAGGTCACAACAGTTCGTTATCTCCTTCTTCGGCCCAGTCTTAAGTAGATACAGTGCTTATCTAATGCTTTGTGTTGTCCTGTCGTTGTCCTTGTTTTGTGAAGACACTAGGAAAAGAGTCGCTCCTTGGCTCCGTCTCCTGTCGCCCTGTCAGCATGTATGCACTGTTGGCCATAGGTAGGAGCTCAATAAGTCAGACCAGAGATGGGTTCTTGAGCGATTACTTTAGGAAGACAAAACCTGTTAACGTTAAGTATATATATCTATAGAGATAAGCCAGTGGAAGCATAAAACCTCTGTGTCTGGACCTAAAACTAAACGTTAGTCTAGCTACTTTAAGAAGGCCGGTTAAAATAACGTGGCAACTACTAACCCTACTCCAAGTTAAGGATTCGGCCAATACGACTTCTCTTGAAATCTGATTGGCGTCTCCCACGTAACACAGCCTATGCACACAACATTATAACAATCAGGCTTACATTGTTTACCGTTGGGAAGATCAGGTACATTGTTTTTTCGTCCTCCGCTAATGGCATGGTAGGAACATTTTGTGACAGAGACCCACGCGAGGCATTATATCTCACTAACCATTTTGCAGCCCGCTTAAGCCACTTAGTTGGTTTATATTAAACTAGTGTACACGCATTCGGCCCATGTAATGATTATCCCTCGCAGGAACTCCCAGAGGTCGGCTTTTGTATGCCCCGTCCACTCGCAGTCCGTCCTCCGAGCAGGAAACCCCAAGACTAGCTAGCCAGTACCGTCATGCCGATTCGTGCCTCGGATACGAGTCGGAGACCGATGAAGTCGACGGAGAGCGCGGCGACCAAGCTACATGAAGCTGTTGTGCATTAAGTGATTTGCATCATGGGAAACATAGCCTGTCAGTCATTTTGCAAAATATGGATCTGAGGACCAAAGATGCCTCTGGCCATAGACTGCGATAGAACTATACAATGTGTGTATCACTGACGCTGTAAAAAATTTAACAGCTGTGGAGCTCCAAAGACATAAGTTTGACGACTTTCACGGCAAAGACCTTAGATCGTCTCCTCAATCAGCGGTGCTGGTCAGATAGCAAAATCTCTAATGATAAGCTTTCAGACTACATACAGTAAAAATACAATCATCACATTGTATTTGATGTATTGTATTTGAATATTCCGGTACAGAGAGTTAAATTGTGGCTGGGCGGCCACGGTTCTGCACCTGTTCTATCCCACCACCACCAACACCCACCCAACCACGTTTGTCGTGGAACGTCGTTGACACGGGACTCATTTGGCAGTCCAAATTTATACGGACGTGTTTATTCATATCTAGTGGAAACGGGGTCTGATTCGTTTCAATATTCGATCATGCACAACATGTTCGGCACAATCATGTAGTTGTTATTTTGCGGTAACTCATGGGTACTACAAGACGGGTTCGGTAGTAAGGTAGCTATCGTGTAAACTGAATTCTTCAAGACATTGATGATAATACTTGGTGGTTGTTGAAACAGATGGTATTTGCTCACGAGAGGGGTGCTCATGTTCGTGTATCCAGTTTATTACAGGACCAAAGTGTGGGTGGGGAGGGGCTGTCTTGTTCTTAGGCGGTTGATGTCCTAATGGTTGGTGAAGAGTAGCAGAAAAGATGTTGTGTCGGTTTCCACTGCTTCAATTATGTGGTGGGGGGGGGGGGGGGCGGCGGAGCCACTTGGAGAGGTAGGCATGGGTGGGTCCTTAAAGTCGTCCAATATTCTGTAGTGTCCAAGATGTTTTCAGAACAAAGCATTGGCAGTCCCGTGTAACTTGCCAAGACGGTCTACCACATCGAATTGAAAGCTCAGCGGGGTTTCCTGCCAACAGACAATCTGTCCTTCAGGATTTCGGAATTTTTGGAGCCAAGGCAAGGATGCGTGGCCAGTTCATAATGTGAAGTGCTTGATGAAATGTATGGTGGCAAGGAGATCATGCTTGGTGGTGGCGTAGTGGCAATCGATGGAAGAAAGATGTCTGGATTCTTAGCTGATTACTTGCTCATTTCTATCACTGTTGACTTGGAAATCGAAAAAGGCTGCCACGGCAGAGAAAGGTGGCCTTTTCTATGTCAGTTGCAGTCATCTATTTCTACTTGTCAGTATCTGCTGGCCAAATCAAGGGTGCTGAACCAGGAGGCACCCGTGAGGGCGTCTAAGGTGTGGTCTATTCATGAAAGAGCGTAGGCGTCCTTGACGCTGTGGTCGTTTAGGCGTCTATAGTCAATGCAAAAGCAGAAAGTGACGTCTTTCTTGCTTGCTAGAACAATGGGGCTGGCCCATGGTGAAATGGGCGGTTTTATGATACCGGAATTCAGCCTTTCTGTAACCGGCTGGTATGCTTCTTTCTCTTTATGTATAGGGAGGTGGCAGATAGGTTCTTTAATAGGGCAGTAGTTTCCTGTGTCAATATTATGGTATACTAGATGGATCCCGCCCAGGTCTTGTATGGTGTCAATCTAAAAATTATGGCCACAGATTTGGCTGGCTTCCAAAGTGATGGTCTTACCGGAAGGATTGAAAACTCTGTAGGGGATGCGGTCAGGTTTGTAGAGACAGATAACCTGTCCAGGATAAGCGATCTCTGTCAGGTTCCAAAATGGACATCGGAGGTGGGTTTCAATGCGAAACCCCAAAGAATCTTTTCTTTGCCATGGTAGTGCTAGAGAGAATAAGTGCACAGGTGTTAAGGATGGACGGAACGTTCACCGAGGGCGATGCATCATTGGTCAATCTCTAATTCTTGGAGGGCATACTGTACTATGGCTATGGTGAAAATCGATGCAAAGCAGAGCATCGTTTGCGATGCTGGCTACGAGAATTCGCTGGATAAACCAAAGATCTATTTGGATCGTGAAGTTGGCCTAGCATCTCCACAAAGATGAGTGCAAGATTCTACTAAAGGTGGTCGTATGCCTTCTGTCATAGTGGCATAAGGCGGGAGCTAAGGATGGTGACAGTAGCTCCGGTGTCGACAGTGATGAGGGCTTGGGTGCCATGAATTGTACAGTGGCAACTAAGTGAGCTAGAGCGCGGGAAGCGGATGGTCTCCAAGGTTGGCGGTGGTGAAGATGGCGCAGTTCATGCTTCTAGAATGTATTTGACCAAAGTGATGAGTTCAGGGTTCTCAGAGGCGGAAGTGTATTCGAAATATAGTCGCTTAGTCTGTCCCTGCTGAAGAGGGCCATCAGAGTTAGCGGGGATTTCTTGATTTCAATCCTGAACTTGGGGAGTCGAGTGGTGTTTATCGAACTCATCTGTTAAATTTGGGCGTCCATATCCTGTTGTTGCCAATTGGGGCAGGAACGGTGTTGACATCACGATACTGTTTACTACCTACTAGTTGGGGAGGGGCTTGCGGTATAACTTGCCGATGCTGAGCTGATGGGAGAGGCGGGACCTCTAGGAAGCTCTTGGCTTTTTCCAGCACCACGTGGTCTGGGAACTTTGGTCACCAAAGCAGTGGTTTCTTGTATTTCCTGTCCATCATTGACATTTTCAATGGAGAAGATTGTTCTGCATTGCACTCATCAAATCTGATACCGGGCGTTTTCTTCGTATCCTTTCTGTCAGAATCAGCTCCTTCTATACTAGTCGGCTTCCCCTCTGATCAGCTCTTGGCGAATGTTCAGCGTCCAAGAAGGCCCCTCAGCCAATCAGGGGTTGGCGGTGCGAGAGTGTGAACTCAAGCAGCATCTGAGCGAGAGAGCTAGGCGATCAATGGCGTGGCCAATTTCAGGCTTTTCAGAAATGGTAGGCTGCATCCAGGATCAGTTCCTCGGCTACCTCTTTACAAACAAGCTTTAAATGCTATCCTTTGAAACGGCCATCCAGTGCTTCCCAACGGCATCAAGAAGGAGTCGTGGATAGATAGTATGTACATCCTAAAAAGTGGTCACTCAGCCAATGGCATCACGCGAACGTGACCATGTGCTGCCCTATGAAGAAACCTGTTTTCTACGGGCTACACCTAGTGGCGCGGCACATGAGCAGAAAAGTAAATCTCCACTTTCACTTTACATTGCCTGCACACTCGTACTGCCATCCATCGAGGTAACTGGTGTACAGCCTCATAGACGGCATTCACTGGGTCGGCTAATCGCTCCCGTTACGCGACCACATACATGTTTGAAGCTTCATATGCCTATGATCCAAAAATGTGTGTGTTATAGATACGCTGTCATCAAATATCCAGGAGCATTGAAAAGGCTTCAGCTTCATTATTGTTATGAAGATGGATAAATAAAGACAGCGAGAGGAAGAGGGGCCGGTGTGAGAAAGGAGAGAGAGAGAGAGAGAGAGAGAGGGAGGGAGGGAGGGAGGGAGGGAGGGAGGGAGGGAAAGAGAGAGAGAGAGAGAGAGAGAGAGAGGGAGAGAGGGAGGGAGGGAGGGAGGGAGAGAGAGAGAGAGGGAGGGAGGGAGGGAGGGAGGGAGGGAGAGAGGGAGGGAGGGAGGGAGCCGAGAGGGGGCGGGGGGGGGGGGCGGGAGGGAGGGAGGGAACGAGCGAGAGAGAGAGAGAGAGAGAGAGGGATTAGAGTGGTAGAGGGGGAGGGGGTTTAGAGAGATGTTTTATGATATACTAATTACAATAACATTATTGTTCAATAACACAAATTTAGTAAAGGCAATCATCTTGGCAAAAATAAATATGATGTTGATATTCTCAACAATAACAAGGGCATGATACAAACAATGATAATAAAAAAATAAATAAATGAAAAATAAATTACTAATTCATTCGTATTTGCATCACTTCTTCCGATATGGACGGAGTCTTGGAAATATGCTTACGAAAGGTATATTGTATATCGCTCCATAAGACAGACAGACATATGTCAAAATCTGCCAGTCTGCCTCATAAAACGATGTACTCTAGTCGCTATATCCTCGTTCACCTCGGCCGAAAGGTTGTCGCTTCCATTTAAAATCATTTCCAGCAAACCAAATGGGCCAAATTGAAGTAGGAAGTCCACCAGAATTTGTCTTTTATCAGCTCATTTTGGACATATCAGGAAGAAATGATGAGAAGTTTCAGGTACTTGGCAATGAATGCAATCGGTTTGGTCTATGAGATTGTATCTGTGTAAATCAGCATTTAATTGGCTGCATTTGTTTCTAAGCTTACACAGAATGATGTTATCTTTTCTTTTACCAAGCGAAAAGTAGACTGGAATTTTCTGTGGCGATGTCTGAGATGAGCTGATAAGCATTTTCTTAAAGATAGCCAGAGTTGGAGATGGTTTAATTGTGGTGTCTAAGTTGTTCCACAGTTGGATAGTACTCGGGATAAAGGATTTTTTAATATCTCAAGCCTCTGCCGTTATGTCATTCTGGAGGGAACCAATTAGTGACGCACCCTATGCGTTCTGGTGTGTGCCGAGCGAATAAGTAATACCCGTTACAGCCGGCCATATAATCTCAGTTATATTCGGGCTAAGCTGATTAGCCACTAAGTCCTACAGGTGAAATAAGGACTAGTTTTAAAACTATTTGACTGAAAGCCGCTGTACCCAGAGATATGGTCTACATTCAGTTACACGAATTTCAAAATATTCAGTAGGAATCATATTGCAACCTTGGAAACCAGCAGTGTATTTCGAAATCATTTTGACTGACACGTGTTGTGTCAACCAGAAAAATATTATTTCAAAAGGATCAATAGTGAATCAACAGTAGTGAGGTAATCTCTCTACATCGGCGCCTATAGAGAATACTATTCATTCGGCTTACACAACTATATTCAGGTGTGCTTTCGTTATAATCAGGTAGGCCTATGCGGTATACCTACATACACAGTTGACACACGGCGGAATGCGAAACACTAATTGGCGAAGTCACTAATTGGCTCCAAGTTATGCGCTCTTCCATTTAGTAAATGCTTTTTCTCAAATAATCCCGATTCATTTCCATTTTTTTACCGATGGTAGTTTATTTAATATTGTATGAAATTACCAATAAACATCATTTGTTATTTCCGTTTTCCATTCCTTTAACATTATGCTACATCACAATCCGTGTACTAAAGTCAGATAGCGACGAACGGCATGTAGGTCTAGTCATTAATGACAGATTGTCTATAAAAGTAGGTGGGCACTGAAGACAGGTGGTCTATTAAGACAGGTGGTTATTGAAGAGATTTTGCCATTAAGGACAGGTTGTCCCTAATGACAGATCACTGGATTGAATTGTTCATTCCAGGGCGGAATTCCATATGAAATTCATTTATAGAATTATACATACTATATATAATAGCATGTCTAGTATAACCTGTCTTAAACGACCACCTTATGGGGCACAAACAACTAATAATATATAATAGATTTATTATATGTATATGCTTATGTGTTCCAGCTATGGCTTTTGTTGTTCCTTGGATGATACGAATGCTATGGATAATACTATTCCTCTCGTGGAAGCTGGCGACAGGGATTTATGGTAAATAAATATTATAAACAGGATAATATACATGTCCTGGTGGAATCATTGGATTTCTTCCACCGTACAGTCCTCCACCCACCAGGCTATGGATAAATGAGATCAAGAATCGCACACTAACAATTACATATACCTTTTCTACCATTGTGGAAGTAATACAATGCCCAAGGAGTCAGAAGAAGAATGACCGGTGCGAATTTTCGACATAATATTGTCAAAGGCCGTTACTGTCATAGACATAAACAGCTTACAATAACAAGCTTTAGACTGGACACCAGCTGCTCTTCAAGCAATAACTCCTTCTTTGTGAATATGATCGGTGTAGGTACTGAATGAATACGCCCAACGTGACAGATTGCATGTCTGCACGACCTGTTTTATATTTCCAATGAGATATATTATTAAAAATCTTAATGTTTTGCATTATGCTAAATTGCAGCGAATTGATTAGATCAAAATTCCCGCACATTCTGGTACAACTATTTCCAAACCAATAAGCATGCAGATAGTATATTGCTATAATAGTAGATATGACATTAAATCTGAATCACCCAATGTAATTATTAATCATATGAAATATTAAGCCAAATACAAATAGACCATAATCATACATGTTGGCATACAATGATGCCTTTCTTAAGCGATCCACAATGTTGGGTTGATGAAGATCCTGTAGGATTCTCTGTTTTCTTTTTTATGTCTGGCGCCTCTCTTTTATGGGTGTTCTGATGGAGGGACTGATTCATTCTATTATACGATAGTAATGGTCTGATCTGGTAAGATGAGATGCCATGCATTAAGAGAATATTTTCACGTACAGAGAGACCATGTCACAATCCAAGTTATTTATCATAAGAAACAGACATTAATTACGTTTCTTTATCAACTTCTAGTTATATTCAGAATTCCATTGGTTGAGTATATATAAACCACCCATCAGGAGGTTTGATATAGATAAGCAGACGCGCTGATATTACCGTAATATATTTAAGAGACAAGGAATGAATGCATTAGGTTCATTGCATGGTTGATCGGCTTGTTGGCTGAAGAATTAGTTACCTGCTAGAATTACGCTACCCAATTGCCAGTTCATAATTCTTCAATATGCATCTCTTTTGCAGGTAGCATATCCTACATGATTGAACATAGATGGTGATAAGGAGTTTATCCAATCCAAGTAGTTTAGTTAGTTATATCAAATACCTGGTGGTGGATAATAAGTCACTCAATCATGCCCAAGTCTACCAAAAAGAGAAAAGGTGATTCAATCTGAGTTGAAATCCCAAAGCGCTCTCCTCAAACATATGTCTTACACGTGATTGGCAATGACAATGGTCATTTCACATCTTTTAAGAACATCATAAGAGAATCAACTGAAATGCTGGCACAACTCCATACAATCCGTCACAAGTGACTTGCTGAGCCAGTGGGAAGTGATGGCAAGCAACCAGTGTCTGCTCAAGAACAACAATGAGAATGCCAACACTTGATTGCTTCACACCAATCAACCAACCCATCACAGAATACTCTACTGTACACACGCTGTTGAGGCGGTCTGATGTTTCCACAGCTGAAGTCACTGGTGGGGAAGGCGGACAACAGTACATGATAAATACATTTGATCAGGATTGAGCGAGCCTGCAACAGCAAAAACCCTTCTTGAGTATGTCCATTGCCCCAGGGTGAGACAGCTCCAGGTTAGTGATGAACACCTCAAGTCATACAAAATACCTGGCGATGGGGAAAAATTACTAGTGTATTTTCTTCAATCGCCTTATAAAAAAAACCAGGAAAATAAATGCAAGATAGAAACCTATAACAGATTATAATGTAATTGACACTCTACACCACACTGCCCAACTGTGAGAATATTAATATAAATGGGTAATTCGTCAATTAAGCTAATAATTACCGTGCATAATTCTGGCCATTGCACATGAAGAACAGGTCAGCCATCTTCCCATTGCATTTCGGGAAGATTTCAAAATTGTTCATCTTCACTGAATACTGTTCAAGCACTAAGATGAGGCGGCAGTTCTTGATGAAGAGGAACCAGAACACAGCTGTCTTCCCAAGATGACCCTGTTGCACCTTCTCTTTGTACTCGTGGTACGTGTTTATAAGATCCAGAGTTTAGTGATCTTTCAGGACAAGGCCTAAGTTCTCACGGCTGCATGACTTGACCATGTTGAGTATGGCCACTGGGTTGGTGATCTGAATGCTCTCCTTCCGATGAACCGCTCCATCATCATCCTCTTCATTGCATCACACACTGTTTACAAGCAGAATAGGACCTTAAAACATGCCTTGCCACCGAGGATACCCTTCAGGTAGCAGCTGGTGACTATCTGGCATCTAGAAGAATCTCTGAATAACCAGAGCCATGACACTTGTGTGCTGTAATCATGCCCATACAGTTCATGGCAATGTGGAATTCGCCAGGAAGAACGATATGCTTTTTGTACTTGCCCGGGTACCTCCATATAAGCGGGAGTGCTTTCATGCAGACTCCGAGATCAAATGTATTTATCAGGTACTGTTTTCCGCCTTCCCCACCAGCAACTTCGGCTGTAGTTACCTCTGACCGCATAAGCAGCTCGTGTACAGTAGAGTACTCTCTGATGGGCTCGTTAATGGGTGAGAAGTAATCAATTGTTAACTTTCTCATTGGTAGCAGAGACGAATCCGCCAGGTGCAGACACTGGTTGCTTAGCATCACTTCGCACCATGCTGCAGATGGGGCAGGCATAGTACTCCTACATGCTGGCATCGTATAGTATGTAATTCTCTATGGGAGGTGTGAAGAATGCACCTTGTGGGAACTTGGGGCCGATTCTAGCGTAGATGTTGATTTCAGGGAGGATTTCTGGTGCATCAACCTTGAGACTCCAATCATTTGATCTCTTATATTGAGGCAATGTTCACACCCCAGTATTTTGAAAGCCAGGTGTTGCCTTCAGCATAGATGACAACATTTGATCCATGGACATTGGTGAGAATCGTGTTGGGGTTGTCCCACTCACATTGAAGGAGAACATTACCCTCGTCAGTAATGATTCAATGTGTTAGGTATGTAGACACCTCATCAATGGCTCTGGCCATAGCTGTCGCCAGCTCCAAGTTGAGGCTATAGGAATCGGAGTGGCATAACCAGTTCAGGATGATGGTGGGCTGTTTGCTGCGGTACAAATGGTGAATGGTGTTGCAAAGCAGAATGTATTTAGGAAGCTTCCACACACCCATCTTTAACAGCACAACACAAGTCTTGACAGATTGAGAGAACATGTCGTTGAATCTTCGAATTCTCACTCTTCTCCCCAACCTCATGTGTACCAGTGTACCAGTCATGACTAGATTAGGGAACCTCATCAACTCTCCAGACAGCAGCTTGTTCCTTTTCTTTAAATGAATTTAAATGACCATGGCCAATGCCAAACACATGTAAGACACATGTTTGAGGGCGCTTTCGGGATTCCATCACAGATGAATAACTTTTTCTCTTTTTGTTAGACTTGGGCTTGACTGAGTGACTTATTATCCACCACCAGGTATTTGATATACCTAACTAAACTACTTGGATTGGATAAACTCCTTATCACCATCACCATCTACGTTCAATCATATAGGATATGTTACCTGCAAAAGAGAGGAATATTGAAGAATTGATGAACTGGCAATTGGGTAGCATAATTGTTAGGTAATGTAAAATGTATTTAAGTATAATGAGGCCCGCAGGAGCTGAGACAGTTTAAAAACAAAGTTGTTGGCCGGTTTCCATATTGTCAGTGACAAGACCCAAGTCAGCAAGGTGTGCTAGTCTAGTCCTCAGACGTGGTCCCCTTCCACCTACTCTTTGTCACCCGATTTAGTGATTTTTTCTGATTTTTCCCCAACTTTTCCTCAATTTGAGGCATTAAATTTGTTAGAATCACAAAAATATCTCTTCCACTTGATTCCTCATGCTCGAATTGTCTTGAAAAGTGAGGTCATTTGCCTTTGTATGAGGTCTGGTTCAAAAGTTAGGAAAATTACAGATTTTTACTGCTACGCTTGACGTAATCCAAGATGGCCGCCAAATAAACCCCGTGGGACATTAGATGACGCTGTTAACACCATATTTCGTTTACTAGACATATTTAGGAATCTAAAAAGATGTATTTCATAAACAACACCAGGGGTTGCATGAGAACCTCCTCTGGGTACTAGATTTGGCTGGGAGTTATTTCTATCATGGATACAGTAAAATTAGTTTTAAAATATTCAACAGCGTGTCTGTATAGTTAACTTGAGGTTAAGATTCTGTGACTTCATGTATCAAAGTGTTAAATCGAGTTAAACCTACGTACACAGTGAGTGGAGCTTAGCTAGAAATGGGCGAGGCAAGGGCTAAATGGATCCCTCTATTTGATATTTACTATATGTAGTCAAGATTTGCTACAATTATATTATCTGGAAGTTAACTAAAACACTTTTTTGGATCTACTTCAAAATTGATACCTGGGTACCTGTTGATGAGAACTCTCGTGATTACCCTTCCTTGAGTCCGTCAATATCCGCCAGAAAATCATGCTTGATAATGTTAGGACTCTTGTCTAGCAGATACATTCCGTTAATTTAATTCTCGTTAAGCTTTGTAAATTAAAAAAACACGAATTGCCACAGAAACAATCACAGAGGCAAAGAAAATCAGTTTCTGAAATTTTACATTCGTGAGATTGACTCGGCATGCTGTGAGCTATCTCGTTTTAAGATGCCCTTATCTTCATTGTAATCGTGTGTTTGTTTTATAGTTCCAGTGCTGACTATTGTCCTGCATCCTGGTGTGCGTGTCACTTTGAACACAACACAAACAGACCCTTTCATACTCACCTGCACGGCTAACAGTAACCCTGCAGCCGACATTTACTGGGAGCGAGTGGATCAGTATACCGGTGGAGTTACGTTGACTGGTGCCACTGAGAGCGTGACTAGTAGTGGAGATCTCATACAAGTGATCAGCACCCTATTATACACACCACAGAAAGAACATAATGGAGACAAGATACGCTGTGCAGGAATAAATAGAGCAATGACCATTCCTCAAGTGGCACACGCTGTCACACTAATCATACAATGTAAGTGTTATACATCTCTATGTTTTTTAATTTGCCAGAGTGTACTTGATATTTAAATATGTAAATATATTTATATTCCATTAGAATTCTTTCGAATCAGCAAAGATTAGGCACGACGGTAAATTTCCTTATTAAGACAAGTGATTGCACTATTTTAGTCCCATTTCGTATGAAATTCTACTTTCCACCGGCAACTAGTCAGTCTGCCTCTCTGTCCCTCCGCCCGTCCATCTGTCCACCTGTTCCAAAATATGGACTGAATCGTTTACCCATTGCAAATCCACAGATTTGAATGTAATTTTCACCATTAAAGAACAATTCCGGCATGATAAAAAGTGTGCTTTATTTGAAAGATTATTACATGTTTAATGAAATTGCGCCAGAATAATAACCAGATAGAAATAGCGTAACCAATTATCACGAGATAAAGTCGGTAAAATTGAGAATTTATCGCATATCGGGGCGCTGCCTTTTTATCGCGTCTAGCGACGTCAGCCCCGCACCACCGCTATTGCTATGACTGGAGGAGGGAGGCCAATAGACGCGGGTATATATTTTAAGGAAATATGCGTAAAAGATAATAGCAAACGCACCGCTGAAGCGGTTACAATGATTCTAGGATCTCTAAATAGGTGCTGACCTCGGGATTAATATGATATAATGGATGTTAACATCGGACAAGAGGTTCAAAAGACTTGAATATAAAAAAAAAATATTCATCTAAGATACGATCTGAGAATATGTTATCCTTTTTTGGTAAAATTCAGCATGAGATGTTTTTTGTCTCGCAGACTCTATCTTTGCGTATTGCCATTAATTTGGAGTGTGCTTAAAGCTGAAAGAAATGGCTATTTGTCTGACCAATTATAATTTTGCTCACGTGAATATTGCCAGAGATATCACCAAATGAATTAACATTTTGACATAAAATCTGGGAATTTTCATCGCCGATCAATATTGCCCGGCAAGCTGTAGTAATTTCAATAATTAAGATATTTTAATGGGATTTTTCCCATTATGTGATAACATTGTAAAGCTTCGGCACAGAAGATTCTGTCATTGTAGCTGTAATACTCATTTTGACATGAGATGATGGATAGAGAGCATCCTGAAATTGTTGTTTGCTGGCTTAGTTTTTCCCGCAGAGGGTATCGTTTGAACAACTAGGTCGATTCTAACATCACTAGCATTGGATAAATCTTCGAAGTTGCAGCTACAGGTAGGTATCAGAATTATTACAATCGGTTCTGCGGTTCCGGCAATATTATCATATCATATCTTTTCTTCGAATATATATTTACGCTGCCTGCGACACACGCTATAACGGTATCTTGAGTCGGCTGAGTAATTTGACAATACTCACGTGGCAAGTGTGCCACTTCATTTAACCCTTATCGCATGTGATAAAATGCGTAATAGCCCACTTACAGAGATAGTTCCGGGGTACATTTTGGGGAAAAAATGTTGCTGAAACGTGTTGCTGTCGTGCACAGCAATGACATACAGCATCATTGTTACCAAAATGAACACATTCTGATAGGATAGAGAAAATGGAATCTATGCTTCAGCGATCTAGGGGTTAACGATTCTCCACCGACTTCAGATACTAGAATTACTTGAAAAACTTACTAGCTTAACTGGACAATGTCCTAACGGTTATAAATTAGCACATGTTAGGCCTCCATGCAGATATAAATTTACTGTACAGCCTTCGTGCTCGGCAAAGATAGGGTTGGTGCGGGGATGACGTCAGGATCTCGTGAAAGCTCGCTCCCGTTGCAAGAAAATGGCGCTGCCCGGGAGATAAAATAATCCCATGTTTACGATGGTATAATTACTCGTATTATTTGTCTATTGTTTTTATTTAGGATCCAATATGTTAGTCATATAATAGCCTTTCAAATAAAGTACACTTTTACCAATCCCGGAATTGTCCTTTAAATTGGAAATCGTTTCCTTTAAGAATTAGCGCTAATAATTTTAGAATTTAGCTATCTTGTTGATTTGGATTTGAAGATTTTACACAATCATCCTTTACAGCATTAACGCCGCCATCACTATCTATACTGATGTTCATAACGTCTAAGTCTAGTGCGAGAAAATATGTATTTCTCGGAACTGACAATTTGGACAATTTTGAAGGAAATTCTTCTCTGCTCGTGCTCTGTCAGTCAGTTGCTTAGTCAATCTGTCAATCAGTTTATCATCATTTTACTTTTCTCACAGAACAGGGCATGTTGCACATATCGTCTATCGTACTTGTTCTTAAATACCTAATGATTAACATTTGTGACACGATGAAACTAATGCAGCATTGTCGGAAATGTAAAATTTTGCCTGATGGACAGAGAGACAAACAGACAGACAACAAACCTAATTATGCTAGGTACAATCGCAAATAAAAAAAATTGTAGATAATTCTTGTACATGTCCTTTCCATCCTGAGATGATTAATTATCCATTTAGCTTTAGAGGTGCATTCTGAGTGATGGACACTGATACACATTAAGTCTTTCACGGATAGATTAGATGTACTTATTTCTGTGATGTAAGATATTGTCTGTTGACTATCTTGAAGTTCATTTGACTTGGAAGAACAATATTTCCCGCCATACTAATTTCAAAGTATTCGACGGCTTTAGTAGCATACCCAGCAAATGCATTGAGACACGATCTTGCAAACATGTAGTTGCAAGAGCTGCTACTCTATCACTCTCAGCCTTTATTATTTTATTCAGGGCCTAAAACTATTTACATAAAATGTTGTTGTTGTTGTTGTTGTTGTTGTTGTTGTTGTTGTTGTTGCTGTTGTTGTTGTTGCGGCGGCGGCGGCAGCTGCTGCTGCTGCTGCTGCTGCTGCTGCTGCTGCTGCTGCTGCTGCTGCTGATGATGATTATGATGATGTTGATGATGATGTTGTTGTTGTTGCTGTTGTTGCTGTTGTTGTTGTTGTTGTTGTTGTTGTTGTTGTTGTTGTTGTTACTTTAACATAAGTACCTGGTCATCTTATAGCAGTTTAAGACAATCTAGCGCAGACGTGCGAGAGCAAATATAGGTTGAACATTAACAACGTGATCCTGATTTTTAACCACCAAATGACAGTCACAATAGATGAATCGAGTTTAGCCATCAATCCTATAACGTCATAATCAAGTACGTCAAGTGTAAGCTGAGGTCATAATCAATTACGTCAAGCAATGGCACGATTTAGTCAGTCACAAACGGTTAATAGGCCGTCAAATTGTACGGATTGTATGTCCTTACTATTTAATAAACATGCTGTTGAATATTTTGAAACTAAGTTGGCTGGGCCCTATTGCTTTCATAGACAGCTTACATGTATAGTTTTCTGGACATTCTGATTCAGGAAGTCCAGGAATCTGTCGATCCCAATGCCGGCATAGCATTGGTGGAGGGTAGCTAGAGATGGATAGAGGTTAGCTAAAACTGGATTCATCCATTAACATCAGAATGTGTGGGAGTCTTGCAATGGAAATAGCGAGGATTAATAGATGAGTGTGTATAAAACACGGTTACCTTCTATACATGTACGAGCTCTCTGCGCTGAACGATACCTTCTTTGTTGTTGTTTTCAGATCCACCTGATTCTGTAAACCGTATCTCAGGTTATAAATCCTTTGATCCAATTACTGAAAGCAGCGCAGAATCTCTACAACTGACATGCAGTGTGAATGGTCAGCCTAATCCTAACATTCTCAGCTATACCTGGTCCAGTGGCTGTGGAAGTGGTAAGAACAACACTGATAAGAACTCGGTATATGAATAGGGGATGTCAACCCAGGTGCTACTGAAGTGCAACATTCATCCACCCGTGTGCGCGCATTCGTTTCTTCTGTATATATGTGTATGTGGATAATAATGTCGGGTGCCAGCCATACCTTGTGACATGCCAATTCTGAGATTCCAATTCAACGAAATTTGCCAACATTATTTGAGGTTATGAGAGATATAAAAATTAGATTTAAAAAAATTGCTTCAAGAGAATAACCCAAGGGGTCGCATGGAATCATGTCCGATTTGGTTCACGTGTACCGGGTAACATGATGATGCCTGGGATTGATCAATCCACCTTCGAATATAGATTTGTGCCGTGAGAAATGTCAAATTGTGTTAAAATATCATTTGTATTGGATTATTTATCGTTGGTGTTTTATATGGGAAATTATCAACAGGTTATATACTGTTATTTACAAACCTCTTGCTAAGTTTAATATTGACACAATTTCGATTTTTCTTAGATAGTTACTAAACTGTGATGAATGGCATTGAAAGCTGCTGTGTATATGACGGTTGGTACCGTCTCTTTGTTGGTTTGTTTGTTTGTTTGTTTGTTTGTTTGTTTGTATGTCTGTTTAATTTAATTATTTGTTTGTTTATATGTTTATTTGTTTGTTTGTTTGTCTGTATGTTTAATTTGCTGTTTTTTTTGTCTGTCCGTCCGTCCGTCCGTCCGTCCGTCCGTCCGTCCGTCCGTCCGTCCGTCCGTCCGTCCGTCCGTCCGTCCGTCCGTCCGTCCGTCCGTCCGTCTGTCTGTCTGTCTGTCTGTCTGTCTGTCTGTCTGTCTGTCTGTCTGTCTGTCTGTCTGTCTGTCTGTCTGTCTGTCTGTCTGTCTGTCTGTCTGTCTGTCTGTCTGTCTGTCTGTTGGTCAGTCATGCTGGCTGTCTGTGTGTTTGTCTATTTGTATGTCTGAGTGTGTATCCGAGGCATATCCACGGAATCCTGTGAAGTAATATTACCAAATTGAGCACATACATTCATATTATGAATTTTAGTTTGGCGTCGAAATGTCAAACATCGAGGTCACGAGGGTTATTTCCTGCATACTGAAATGCACAGTTTTGCTCGATAACTCTGCAATGCAAGCATGTAGAATCACCAATTCAGTAACATACATATATATTGTGAGTGGTTAAAACCACAATTTATTTTCAGGTTAAAAATTCAAATATCTAGGGCATGGGGTCAGTAAGTACATCCCGAAATACACAATTGTAGCCATGAATCTGGAAAGTAAGTAGGTAGAATCACCAAATCTGGCACATCCATTCATTATACAGGTGGATAGAAGTATTATGTGTTGCATGACAAAACCTCAAATATCTAGGTCACATGGCCACGGAGTGCATACCTGAATGCACATTTGTCCACAACTCTGGAATCACATGATTTTGCCACACGCATTCATGTTACGACAGTTTATGATTGCTTGTAGTGTAAGGTAAATGGATCAACCATCTAGGCCACGGGGTCAATGAGTGCATTGTAAAGATAGAGTGCAAAGGTGTACGACAGCATCTCCCTCGAGTGCATTCTTGTTCTAATATCGATCACATTTGGAAGGACGATAGCGCGCGATCACAAATTTCCGGATTCACCGCTTTTGCCATTTGACCCTCCAACCACCACCCCCCCCCCACCCCCACCCCTACCCCACCCCACCCCCACCCCACCCCATCCCCGCCACACACATCCTGGGGGCGGGGCTAAATGTAAATGTCCAACTGCACTCCATCATCACCTGGGTAACTCGCATAACCAATTTGGTTGAATTCCATCTAACGGTTTTGGAGGATTGTCTTTACAATCAATTCTCTCAATTGAGACGGATGAGTGGGATGACATAATCCACACTCTTCTTCAATAAACGTTGTGGTTAAATATGAATGGATTTAATCATCTATTCATCATACATACCATAGATACATTGTATACCATGTAACAGTCAATCTGAGCTAAATGGCAAACAGTTTTGTAATTATTGTTATGTATGGACATGTATGTATTACGATTTCTCAGGGAGTCATAATAGAATGCATCATCAAGACACCTCCCTACTGTTTGTTGTCCACTCTTTCCGTCTCTCTTATTTTGCTCATCTAATTGTTATTTAGCAGAAATATAGCCACATGATTAACTAAAACACATTCTAACTTTGCCAAATAAAGTGACATTTAATAACATTTTGATGCACAACACGATCCAATACATTAATAACATTTGAAATTATCTATCTTTAATAATTTTCTGGTCATTTTGAATGTTAGTAGCATCTGTAACTGTCCCTGAAATGCGTTTAGCTAAAGCCATACTAGACTTAATTTCAAAATATTAAGAAACGTTCACATATTGTTGTTTAGAAGTTGAGATTACTAGTTTATCTTGTTACATTGCCACAGGAAAGGGAAGTACATCTCAGATCATCAGCGTTGCTCGTAGTCGGGATATGAACAATAAACAGTGCTATTGTATAGTCACACATTCTGCGACTGGATGGAGTCAAACTTCCCCATCTGTCACATTCATTATTCACAGTGAGTATATTTCTCATGTCTCTTTTATAGCATGATTGACTTATGTAATCCCTCTTGTCTCAACGTAACACTTTAATCATCAAATTGGACAAAAGGACTCTGCAGTGGTCTTGAGGAGTGTCCATTTGAAGAAGAAGATACGACTATTTTGTAAAATTAACCACTGGAATAACTGGCTCCGTAACCGAGCCAGTCGTTCTAGAGGCACATTTCTAAAATTATCTTCTATTGGCCGGCAAATAAATACTTGTTACATGAAAAACTCGAGTTTTCTTAACCATTGCCACTTTGATGTTCAAGCGGGTAAAAAATGACCTCTGCAATGGTGGTGAGAAGTGTTCATTTGCAGGAAAAGAGACAATATTATTGTGAATTTCATTGTTAGGTTTACAAAAATAGTTTTTTCGTGGCCAGCAAAAATTATAATTTTCCTGAAAGATCTTGACCGTTAAAAGGTTAATTCACCTTTCCAAAGTATCCATCCATCATCTGACCTCGTATGACGTCATAATCAGTTCAGCGCGTGTATGATGACGTCACAATAATTACGTCACAATGTGTTCCTTATAGACCATCAACAAATCTTAAATAGTCCGACACGTTCTATGAATTGTATGCCTTTGTATTTGTTTGCTATTTAATAAAAATGCTGTTGAATATTTTGAAACTAATTTGCCTGGGGGCTGTTGCTGTCTTAATGACACCCCACACTGACGCAGCGCGTCGGCAGTACTGCGGCAGCGTGTAGACAGCAAAAAAGGCACTCCAGTGAATTACCTGTCGTATTGATAGTTTCACACATCCGGGTATTTTGTGATCGGCCACCATTAAAGTTGGGGCAACTTTACTACATGCTAAAGAGCACCGGCCATATTAACGCATTGTATACATTTTCCATAAAGCTTAAACCATAAAATCCTGTATCTGAAAATCTGTAAAAACTCCGCCCGATATCAGAAAACATAAAAATCACAAATGAATTTCGCAAGATAGTAAACAAAATGTAATTAACGTTTCATGGCCCATTACTCGTAATGTTAAATTAGCCCGTCCAAAAACGGCGTCACTCCCAGGGTATTATGGGCCAATTGATTGTGATGACGTCATCGCGGTTCTATGAATACCCACATTGGAGCAGCGCATCGGCAGCTTGTCGACGTCATATTTTCTCGATCGCTCATGAAGCGATTTTTGCTGCTTGCTGCCCCAACGTGCAGGGAAATTTTATCTAATATATTCTAGGAATTCTCCAAAGCACGTGGTTAGCCACAATATAGTAGTATAATATAATATTGCTAACAGTTTTTCAAAAGTGAAAATTTCTTGTTTATTTTATTATTTGAGAGTTTGTTGATTTTGTCTCAATCATCGGTTATATTAGCTTTCTTCTAATATATTGTATGTTATATAGTTTATATTTAGCGCAACACAATAGTTTTCTTCTGTCTACAGTCCAGCCTGTCTATAGCCATCATCTGCCTGTGGGACCAGAGTGTGGTGGATCTCGAAGATGAGCGGTTGTACAACAACGTGTCCTGAAGGGTCACCACTCTGTAGTCCCAAAAGCCACCAGCTGTATTATTTGACAATACTAAATGAACAGATTTCTTTAGCGACTTCTCGTTGACTGTGGCCAAAGTGATCGCTATAGACAGGGTCTACTGTATTTTAATTATTGGTCTTAACATAGTTTTGCTTTCACTATGAGGCTGCGGAGATTAGGGGTTTTCTTAAAGGAAATAACGGATCTGGGACCAAAGGGTTCACGTAATTTAGTTTGTAATATATTGTATTCCTCTTTGAAAATTTTCGCAACTTCAACATTTTTCCTGTTGTATGTTAGGACAAAAGGAATTATCCCCCTTATATCTGATCGGCCTGAGTCTACATTTAGGCCACAACGCCATTTTGTCTGCAGACATTTAAATCAAAAAGATTGATTCTCTGAGAAGTCGGCATTTTTCCGTTTCTTCTTCTGTATCTAAAATTGTCGTCTGTTCAATTGGTAAGATTTCCAAATCGCGGTGGATAAGATCGTCTGGCAGATTGAAATGCTCAGCTACACTAGTGTCCTCGTCCAGGTGTATGTCGGATATATGCCTAGTGGCACGCACTCGGAATGGGCCTTTTGCTTGTCCTACATATTGTTTTTGACACAGCCTGCATGATAGTAAGTAAATTACATTTTCTGTGTCGCAATGCAGGCATGATTGAATTTGGAACTTGTCTTTTGTTTGAAAGCTAGTAAAGCTATCTTGGTTCGGGAGAAATTTGTTTAATTATATCTAGTTTTTCCACATTTCCCGGAGTTTCTCCTTGTAGGGACTGGTTGCTTGCGGCTAATCTTAGTGGGGCCTGATCTGTTGGGTTATATTGTTTATATGTTATCTTCTGTAAGGTGTCCGACTTGATTTTCCAAAGTTGGCGGGTGGAGTAGCCTCTTGTTTTCAGTGCATGAAATAACTTTGAACATGCTGAATTTAGGCTTTTTCCATCACTAGAGTTCCTATGAAATCGATTGATTTGTGATTTTACTAGTCCTTAGAAAGCGTGTAGAGGGTGAAAAAACATTTTATCGAGCAGCTGATGTGAATTTGTAAGCTTGAA
>JAVVLW010002734.1:0-25000 GCA_034401795.1 Chaetoderma sp. LZ-2023a
AGATGGGAGGGGCATAGCTAAAACTGGAAAGGTCCATTGCCTCTGCTACTGCTTATACACCCTCTAACACCACTGCCACTACAACAACTACTACTACTACTACTACTACTACTACTACTACTACTACTACTACTACTACTACTACTACTACTACTACTACTACTATCACTACCACTATTACTCACCCCATCACGGCTGTTACTACTACTGCATCGACTACACCAGCATCAGATCATACATTACAGTAATCACATATAGTAATCCCATCACACTAACCAATTCTAAAAGGAAGACTGACTTAACAGCATAATACAATGGTGAGTCTGCGCTCCCCCCTCCCCCATACCCGCACCTCCAACCTAAAGATTGCAATTATATACTATTACGCTATAATTGTCTATTCATACATCATTTATGTAGTATAATGTTTTGTATTATGCCATGCATGTATTTATACTGGGTCTGTGAAATTGATATATAACGTTTGTATATATATATATATATATATATATATATATATATATATATATATATATATATATATATATATATATATATATATATATATATATATATATATATATATATATATATATATATATATATATATATATATATATATATATATATATATATATATATATATATATATATATATATATATATATATATATATATATAGGAGGGTGTGTTCATGCCTGCGCTTGCGTAAGTGTGCGCGCGCGCATGTGTATGTGTGTGCGTGTGTGTGCCAATATGCGTGTATATATACATACATTCATTGTATAAATTGTACATTCTGTATATATACTGTGTATATTCTTTTGTATAATAGATTATATCGAAGGTCCCGGTGAAAACCAAACATATTGTATCAGTGATTGGATTACCTTCATAAAATAAAGCTTATATTATTATTATTATATTATTATTATTATTATTATTATTATTATTATTATTATTATTATTATTATTATTATACTGGGTCTGTGAGATCATCATTATACATTGTTATATCGTATCACTGTAACCTGTTTCAGTCGTAGTTTCAACGTCTAATGATGTTTTCTCTCTTGATATCCTTTTAATGTATGGGGTCCATCACTTATAGGCGTGACATTTCGATGGACTACATATAGCTAAATGTAAATAAATATTACTTATTAATCATGAAATAAATAACTTTTGAATTGAACTGAAAAAATGTAATTGCATGTCAAAATGTTCAGATACAATTCGCATACTAATAAAAAATATTAGAAAAAAAGATTAGAGGTGGTGCCTTTTGTAGACTAACATTATTTATTTTGACGAGCTTTCGCACATTAATGTGCTTCATCAGGAGCTGTTATGTGCGAAAGTTTATCAAAATAAATGAAATTAGTTTACAAAAGGTACCACTTCTAATCTTTTTTTTATCTTGCCATTGATAACACAGCTCCTTTCTCCTATGAGCCTTTCCATTTTTAGCTATGTCCCGCCCATCTCAATCTAAGCTCCGCTCACAACACGTCCGTGTTGGGATCGATTGATCTCTGAACATCCTGATTATCAATTTCTAGAAAACTATACATGTAAGCTGTAAAATATTTTGAAACTAATTTAACTGGGTGCTGTTGCTGCCTATTGCAGCAACAGCTCCCAGCCGAATTAGTTTCAAAATATTCAAAATATTCGACAGCATGTTTATTAAATAGTAAAAACATACAATTCTTACAACGTGTCAGACTATTAAGGCTTAAAAGACGGGCCAAATAGAATCATTTATAACGTAATGATTATGACGTCGGCGTACACGTCACTTAGTTGGTTATGACATCACACGACGTCATATGATCACTGGATAAACTTGGAAAGGCCAATTGACACACTGTCAGAATCACTACTCTCCTCGTTCAGAAGATCATTTATTTTGATAACGGACGTATATCACCTACGTCTATTGCAAGCATATTACTGACACATGGAATATGGCCAGGTTTGAAGATCTATGTTGTATTAACTTTGCGTTCAGCAAAGAAATTTTATAGTTTGTTTTACTGAGAATCTTTTATGTTGACCTCATAAGCGGTTCTCAGGCCACGTGTGCTTCATCTGTTATTTGAGTTCCTCCTTCTCTATAAACGGCAACATGGCTAACAACAGTACACTTATCAATGATTGGTTTTAAATGTACCTTTCCATTGTTAGCCATGACCCGCCCACCTCTAGCTAAGCTCCACCCACACTTCGACGTGTTGGGATTGATCGATCCCCGAATGTCCTAACTATCAATTTCCTGAAAACTATGCAGACAAGCTGTTGATATTTTGTAACCATGGCAGCAACAGCGTCCAGTCAAATTAGTTTCAAAATATTCAACAGAATATTTATTAAATAGTAAAGACATACAATTCGCACAGCAACGCATAGTCCGTCTTCAACTATGTGTTCGCTACGTACTTATCTACGTCATTCATGACGTCATAAAGACGTCATTGATTGTGATGTCATTCGATACACCACGTAGTTGATTATGACGTCATATGATGGATGGATACTCTGAAAAGGTGAATTCTGATTCCTGGTCATTAACCCTACTAATGCGGGTTATTGGGCCAGTACTTGGTTACATAGTTACTGCGTTTAATCGGGACGAGTTGAAGGAGGGCTTATTCAGATGAATAGCGCAATTCCGCAAAACTAATAAATATTTGAGCTTCATTTAAAATGCTATCATGCTACTGGTGTAATCCGACGTTTACATCGTTGTTGTGAAAAGGAATATTGAAAACTAAGTGGAATGGAGTATTATGTTGTCAGTGGTTATGTACAGACACGAAGTTTTCAAGGAAACTGTCTGCATGATCCCTATTAGGCTATATAATATTTTATGTTATTCGATCCCCATACTCGACTTCCATTGTTCCAGGATTGTCGCAGAGCGCTATTGAAAAACAAATGCGTTCTGGTGGTGTTTAATCATTTTCAATATATATATATATTTAGTAGATGTTTTATATTAGGTCAAATGAAAACTTTAAAAACTGTTGCAGTGAAAGTTATGGGTACATCATGGCGATTTCGTAGTGCACTATGGGGGATTTAGAGCAGTTTAGCTGGAATAATCATGACACAGGATCCAGTAAATACACGGTATTGAATACAGAATGAAACGTGTTATGTAGATAAAGCTGGTGACATTGACTAAGATACGGAATCTGAAAATATCAATGTTCTAGTAAATAGAAATCATCAGTATGACGTCAGTGAGGGACAGACAGTGGTTCGTAGCTCAGAGCAAATCCATTTGTATTTGTGCAATTTTAAGAGATCCTTTCAAGATTCAAAACACGGGTGCTGGACGAATCTAAGATCATGAACCCTTTTCTGATGAAACAGGTCATAACCGGCCTCTGTAGTGGCCTTGATGAATGTCCATTTGAAGGCCAAGAGATGACGATTTTTGAAAATTTACAACTGGAATGACTGGCTCGATAATCGAGCCAGTCATTCCAGTTGTAAATTTTCAAAAAATAGTCTTCTTGGCCTGCAAATGGACATTCAATTAGGAAATGTGTTCATTTTCTTGACTACATTTACTCCTTAAAGGGTAAATGGAAATACGTTTAACACCATCTTGTGTCAACTTAACCCTTTAATGGTCAAACTGACCAAAAACAGCTTTGCAGTGGTCTTCAGACATGGCTATTTGAAGGTCTAGAGATGAGTATGTTTGAATATTTACCGGTAACTAAGCCAGTTATTCTAGTGAAAATCTTTCAAAAATACTTTTCTCTCGGCTTGCAGATCGACACTTGCTAAGTAAACATTTTCTTTACCAATAGCCCTTTAATGGTTAAGCCGGCGGAAAAAATATTCAGTAGTAAATTTACAAAAAAAATCTTCTAAAATTAAAATATCTTGAAAACTATTGACCATCAAAATGTTTAATTAATATATCAAGTAGTATTTTGAGCGCTTTGAGGCGCTGTTGACACACGACGGGTTAATGTTAGATTTTGTTCTCTATGGTCGCTAACACTTTGAACGCGAATTCCCAGAATCTCAATTTCAAGGTAAGCTGTTGAAGATTTCGAAAATAACTTGACAGAAGCATGTTGTTGCCATGGCCACCACCAGCTCCCAGTAAAATTATTTTCAACCCACATGCGCCTAAAAGGCCACAAGTCTTTTATGGACCTTCCAAACAAGCCACAAGGCACCTGTCGTATGTGCGGTCGGACGGACGGACGGACGGACAGACAGACAGGTAGGTAGGTAGGTAGGTAGATAGGTAGATAGATAGGTAGATGGATAGATGGATGGGCGGGCGGATGGATGGGTGGGTGTGTGTGTGTGTGTGTGTGTGTGTGTGTGTGGGTGGGTGGGTGGGTGGATGGGTGGGTGGATGGATGGATGGATGGTTGGATGGGTGTATGGATGGATTGGTGGGTGGTGGGTGGTGGGTGGATGGTGGATGTTGGATGGTGGATGGATGGATGGATGGAAGGATTGGTTGGTGAGTAGATGAACGGATGAAGCATACAAAGGCAGGCATACAGGAAAGTAGGCAGACATGCATGCAAGCCAGCGGATATGCATGAATGCAAGAAGACATGCAGGCAGGAAGATGGTTGGATTGATGCATTGATAGATTGATAGGTTGGTGGATGGTTGCGTGGGATTGTGGGTGGGCGGTGTATTCGGATGGATGGATGGATGGATGGATTGTGGTGGTGGTGATGATGATTATGATGATTTCCAGTCTTGGGCCTGTATGATGTGCTGATGACAGTAGATGTGAATAATTTCTCTGACAAGGCGTTACATCTGGTAAGCTAGAACAAATACATCAATATAGTCCAATCAAATTATAATTTAACCCAGGACAAAGTGCAATTGTAATCATTCATGGTTTGTGTTCATGGGAGACATCTTCATGACATTTCCAATTTTTCAGAAATCTAATTTTAAATCTGCTTTTCAGGGTTTTTTCGTGGTCCGAATTTATGGGCCTGTTAAGTTACAATTTGATTGGGACAAATTGCAATCGTAATCATTTATGTTTTATTTTGTCATTCATGGTATGTTCATGGATTTTTTATGCCCGGAATTTAGGTGACTGTTCAGTTACAGTTTTAGCTTTCCAGAGTAATGATGTCATATGACATCATAATCAGCTAAGCTGGGTGTAAAATGACGTCATAATCATTACGTCATAAGCGATTCTATGCCGCCCGTCTTTAACTCTTAATAGTCCGACACGTTGTAAGAATTGCATGTCTCTAGCCAGCAACAGCACCAGTCAAATTAGTCTAAAAAATTCAACAGTTTACCTGTATAGTATTCTGGAAATTGATAGTCAGGAAGTTCAGAGATCGATCGATCCCAAGACGGGCGAGGTGTGGGTGGAGCTTAGCTAGAGATGGGCGGGGCATAATCATTCATGTTTGCTTTCTTCCAAAGATATAATTTTAAATATTTAATGGAACATGATTTTTCCTGACTGTTATTGCACAGCTCAGTGTGTTCATATCTCGTTTGAATGGTAATGGTATTGGCTTGACGGCTTCAGGATTCTTCATTGTAAACAGATCAGCTCTCCTAACAGTAAATATCTACAACACCGCACACACACCCTACTCCGTTTCCTCCTCCTCATTTTCCTGCTCATCCTTTTCCCTCTCATTGTCCTCCTTTTCCTCCTCCTCATCCTCCTCCTGCTCCTCCTCCTCCTTCTCCTCCTCCTCATCCTCCACTTCCTCCTTCTCCTCTTCCTCCTCCTCCTCCTCTCCCTCCTCCTCCTCCTTTTCCTCCTCCTCCTCCACTTCCTTATCCTCCTCCCCTCCTCCTCATCATCCACTTCATCCTCCTCCACTTCAACCTCCTCCACTTCATCCTCAAGTTAAAGCCTCTGAAACTGCTAATGAAAAGTCCAAAGTATGTCAAAGCCTTGATGACACATGGAAGCACTTGGAAAACCTCACATGACACATTTAATACCGTAGAAGAATTGTGTGTGCCATTTATGGAAAGAATTTAGGTGGTGTAAATTTATTACGCTCTCAATTACATTGTGCGACAAGTGGCAAAGTAGAACCACAATCGTTACCACCGTGCCTGTCAACATTAAAACTACATGTTCAGTGAGCCAATTACCAGGCTGCTATTTGGAGAAGAGCATTAGTAGCAAAGCCTGACGTCCCACTCCCTCAAAGGCAGTACTTGAATAAGCAGTCGCTCAAATGTGTTGTCATCTGGAAACAGCACTTGAACAGTCCAGCCACACCAATGTCTATGTTACCGTCTATTAGTTGCAGCATTTGAACACGCTGGCTGTTCTGTGTCTATGTTACCGGCTATAGACACCAAATTTGAATAAGCAATCAGTTCTGTCTCTATGTTACCTTCTATAGACGCGGTACATGAGCAAGCTATCATTCAGATGTATGTGTTACCTTCCATTTACGTAGCACTTGAGGAAGCAATCAGGTGTTTATGTTACCTTCTATAGACGCATCACTTGAACAAGTTATTAGTCCGGTGTCTATGTTGTCAGCCATAAGCATGTTGAGCACTTGAACAGACAATCAAGATACCCGCCAGTGTTTTGTAAGGTAATGAGAAAATTCTCAAAAAGAGCGTGCCACTTCTCTAATTCTCTGCTCTGAAGAAGTGGCTAGTACTGCCCCTAGCACATGTTCATTTTGAAGTTTTCAATAAGCTGTCTTGCTATTTGTAGACGCAGCATTTGAACAAGCAATCAGTCTCAGGGAACTGTTGTCATATATAGACGCGTCTGCCATGCTATCTGACAAGTGCATGCCTGTGTACATGTCGGTATCGCCATATGCTGTACCAGCGTATTTGAAGCAGAAGACGTACGCACATGTCTTTTCATCAACGACAGCTATTGGGAGCGTATCTCTAAACATGGACAGATTGTTGTCCGTATATAGAATAATTCGTTATGGTAGCACTCGGATTAACAATTGCAAGAACGGACTGAAAGTTTTTATACAGTTAACTGAGCGTGTCGTATCTGATCCAGTGGATGGGATATTATGTTGTACACCGACTAAATACATAGAAAATCATATCGAGACGTCTATGCGGTAGATCGGATGTGTACCTTATTACTGCATGAGATAGCAATTGGAAAGCAGAGACAACCTAGCGGTAATAAGTAGACAAATGTGCAGAGGCCAGGATTTATCACATTGCTATATTGATGTGAACGTTTAAAAATTAACTGATTCCAGGAGGACTGATTTTCAAAGCTTTCATGTTTTCTGATTGACTGCCAGATTTTGTATTGCTTTTGTATTGCTATTGATGTGTTGGTTCTATTTATTTGAAATTTACTGTGTAAAACGATTCCCGGTTTCAGATGAACCCAGTATGTATTGCAATACACATTATGTATACGTACTTAAGTTTAGACTTTGCTGCTGATCTGAGAGTGCGGTCAGATGTTGAAGCTGAAGACAATTTTGCTGCCATGAATCATATTGCTTTAGAACCTAAAATCAATTGGAACAGTGAGATTCCATTAGAAATACTGTACGAAATAGTATGGCAGAAATCATCCTTGTATGGCTGGTAAATATGAGATTGTATTGGAAGGGAGAACGATACAGTAATACCTGATAAAAAGAAGAACGTATTGGAATGAAGAGAAGTTTGTGTTGGAGATGAGAGCATATATATATTGAAGCTTTTCCGGCCCGGCTGCCACCGATTGGAGCACTAATTTCATCCACACCAGTGTTTGCCACATGCGCTGAAGCGCAACCATATCTGACACCAGCCGAAGTTGGTGTTCCCACTGACAGGTAATATTCTGTAAGTGGCTTCGAAGCATGGCTAGTTTCAAGCTCTGGTATTGTGGCATTATTACTGACAGGCTATGGCTTTATTTTAACATCCACCCACCTAGCATTTGCAATATTTAATCTATCAGTGCTAGCTTGGTTTTGTGATGCTGCTGCATCTGTATATCCAGCTAGCAACTGCGCCATTGCGGCCATTGTTGCCTCAACCCCTAAGGCAGTGATAAAGGCTTCTAGGCCTTCTCTTGCCTGTTCCTGTGAGTCGGCCATAGGTGGACTGCAAGGCCTGCCATGTGCATTAACTGGTTGTGTGTTTTGCCATGGTTACATAGGCCAAATCGTCTTAGGCTTGGCAGAGAAGAGCTCTGTGCATGGGCGCTGTATCTAGGGGTGTTCAGACCAAAACTATCATTACTACTGCCCATAAAGCGTCCATGATGTATTGAAAATGATTCATTGACGCTCATGCCTGGCTGTGGATATGCCAGAATATTTGTCTGCTCCATGGCAGTCGGTGGTGCTTCAAAATTATTTATCGTGGGACCAATACACGTCTCATTGGTGTCGCAAATGCTTCCCACCTCATGCTGCTTTTCAGCCTTTGGCTGAGGTGTTATTACATACACAGATACAGCGTTCCTATGAGGCTCCAGATTCAAATTCGTACTACTAGCGTTGGTAGTACTCACTGGGTGTACATCACTGGTAAGCTGGCGAATGTTAAGCCTTCATGCAAGCTGTTGTACTTTCCGTGACAACGCATGTAGTGGATTGAACTGGCCTTCCATAGTGTAGGTAATCTTTCTCGTACACACACACGTACAGCGCCAAAATTCAAGCAGAATATGGTGTTTCTGCAGCCTCTGAGATGTTCCAAACACTGTTCAAAGGGCGTCACTCTGCGTGGTAATGTGTTGTTCGTGATACGAGTTGTCTCCCTTGTATCGTCACAGGCTTGATATTATTTCAACCGACGCTAGTGTAATATCATGAATAGTTGCAGCAACTATTGAGCAAGACTACGTTATTAGCAATGTTACGGTGGTGCTAATGCTCTTGCAAAATTCACATACATACAAATATACTTGTGTGTATCTTGACAACAACTGGTTAACTTTTGTATGCTGTCAATGGGGTCTCTTGGTGATTTCAAGTCCTAATGACTCTGTAATTTTGTTGAAATCACCCCAGGACGAACGATAATCCGTTTCGTCTGATCTAAGCAAAAATATGCATGACCATGTAGTTTTTAGAGAGAATTATTTGTGCTAATCTGTGTGTATGAGCATAGGACTATGTGCGTTATTTAATGTGATCAGCTAGCTTTTTGAGTTGTCGGTGTTGTGTTTTGTATGCTAGAATTGAATGTTTGTTCATATGTTTGTGTGTGTAATGTGTATGTGTGATCATGTCCTACTGTGTACGGTTTCTCTCTTCTACTACTATGATCATGAGTATAATGTTGTCTTGAGGAGCGTGAGCTATGATAGCTAAACCAAAAATATAAAACAAGTCGAATTTGTGTAGATGATGTTCTATCGTCAAAAATATTAACATGGTGTTTTAACAGCTAAAAGGAAACAGAACAGCAAACGTTAGTTCGTTGGTATTGTACTATGTAGGATATTGTGGAATCTAGCGGTCTGTAAACAGACACACTATTGCACACTGTTGCTTTGCAAACAGTCTACAATAGTGGTGCGATTCCTACCATATCCACGTCAGTCTTACGAAAGAACTACTATTTTCTCGTGGCTGTATTCACACATCAGATCATGTACACCATACCGATGTCCACATGGTCTGCCTGTTGAACACATTCGAGGTAGGCCCACGCACGAGGAATGCCAGGGTATTGCGGACCAGACCTGAGTTGCCACAACTTTGAGTTAGATCAGTGTTAGCTGTTACAGACTCACTACTTGCAGAAGCTTTCGGATGCTTGCCTGTAACATTCCCCTGTGGAGGCTATCAGTACGAGTCTTTCAACTCTACGGTCAAGCTACAAACACAGAGAGAATTTGCCAACACCTCACCAGATCTTTCTACATCAATGTCTGTCTGTCTGTCTGAGCTGCTATGTATCGGCTGAGCTGTTAATTTTAGCGGCAACGTTAGAGCAGAATTTCGCGTTCATCTACAACAAATTTCGGCGTACCATGCTCCTAAAAAGACGAAATAATTATGCATCTACCATCAGTCTAACGTTCAGTATAATGCTCAGTCTAACGTGCACAAACTTGACAGCATATAGACATGCAGAGAGGCATAGGTAGAGTGCGCACGAGGAATGCCAGGGTATTGCACTCTGAAAGGTTATTATGCCTGGGTGCTAATGTCTATTAGACACAGTCGGCCCAATCAGCATTGGTTAGTGGTGAGAGAGAGAGAGAGAGAGAGAGAGAGAGAGAGAGAGAGAGAGAGAGAGAGAGAGAGAGAGAGAGAGAGAGAGAGAGAGAGGTGTTATGGCTCACTGCTAGAAGCAGAAGGCGAAGAAATGCTGTGTGCGCTGCCTTTTATACTCTCCAGAGAGCATATCTGCTGTTTTTACATCAACTTTTGATTGGCCAGAAGCGTAATGACGTAGTATTGCTTTTGGAAAAACTCTCTCTAATTTGACATGTCTATAAATCACATGTATAACCTAATTGCTGATTCCATCAATATATGGCTACGAATATTTGTTTGGACGACTGTTTGTGTTATAAATTCGTTCAGAATTAAGTTTTCATTGCTGGATAAAGTTGTGAACACCCCAATCAATCTAATAATGCTTGAACAAGATGATAGGCCGTGACCTCTCTAACCCAGGGCGTGGCTAGTCAAGAGAGCGCAACAAAATTCCCACGGTTGAATTATATCAAGCGGCAGGTTACAGCAGTTCTCTTGAATTTTTCGTGTATTTACATCAAATAGATACTACTTTTCTTCATCAGAATATACCATTCTTATTCACATATGGCCTGAAATGAGCTATGATAAATACAAAAGGTGCCGTGTTTCACTCGAGCATGTCATTCCGACATCTTAAATGGTCGACCCCGATAAATGACGTCATGGGTGTGGTTTACTATACGCATTTCCGTGTTTTAAAATCGGCTCTTTCCTTGCTTAAGCATTATTTTCAGGGCTTTTAAGTGAATGGGTATGTCAAATATACATGTTGCTTTCCATCAATGCATCCCCGCATCAGTGCGAAGCTGAATAAGTTTGTATTTGACTGTGAAAGGCAACATTCCGCAAGTATTTCCTCATCTTGTTCGGAAAGGTATGTTGGGAGTCCCTCCCCTATGTAGAATAGGTGAACCAACAACTTCGCATCGTACGGTGAAAACCGCTGGTACTTGCATAATACGAGTATCAAACTATTACATTCGATCAGGATTGTTGCTAAATCGGTCCATAATATCAAAATGCATGTGAATATCCACCGCAAAGTATTACGCTGCCCTCCCGCAAGCTTCGTTTGTCCCAAATGAGACAGCTGGTATCCAATAAGGTACTTGTGGTGGATATGACTCATTCAGCATGCCTAATATCGTTCTGCGTTCATAGAAAGAAGATAATTATATATTTTATTTATAATATGTACATGTGTTTATATTATTATTAGTTTATAAACAAATACTGTAATAGTTTATCTGTTTTGATGAAACTGGCCCCTTTTTCGTGCAAATACGGTAACATCACGTGATCTGGATTGTTGACGCTTAGTCATATTCCATGAATGACCGCGTAGTCTTCGTAGTACATTCCAAAGGTCACGTGGTCTACGCTGTACCGCTAAAATCACACGGTGTGTAAATTACGCGGAGCTCGCACTCTCGCATTACTATTGGAGAAACATAATTTGAGCCGTGTGGCATAATATTTTGACATGTTGTTGTTGCGCCTGAAAGCTTTGCTGGCTTTTAAGTGCATAGCATCATGGTCGTAAGGAAAACAACTTGTTATTCATTAGATAACTTTATGTTATCGTGTCAGCTTCCGTGCCATGGTCTGCATATCAATGTCTATAGCTTTGCTGTATTCCCGTCGAAATAACAGAATATGAAGCTATTAAAGGGGTATTTACAGCAAACAATTTTAACATGTAATATTTATATATAGATATCACTGAAAATATATGGCCGTAGAAAACAAACAGTTAAACAAACATATTATTACTGTACAAGACAATACGTGTTCATTTAATAAGTGCATATATTTTGCCATTAAAACAGCCCCTTGGATAACAACACACCTGTGGTTTGTGTCAAGAAAATGAGGGTGATATGTTTGCACACATATATGCAGCTATGGAATATAATATTTATATGCTGGTATATGTACTGTAAGGCGTGTGCTTAAGCACATCTGTCATGTATGCCAACCTACATTTTTCTAGTAAACATGCGTTTAGTGATTTTGGTGTTGGCACACCTAATTGCAGTCGTTTATTTACAAATCCACCAGCCAAAATATAGCATAGCTGTCAGTGACAAAATCTGTACATTGGTGTCAGCCTACGATATTTGTAGTAAACATGCATTTTTGAAAGGTTTTGGTGCTGACACGTTTCTATGCCACCTTTTTATCAAACGTTATAATATGTAAAATAATGTTTTACACAAGTACAATATTTAGGCACAAAAACGAATCCAATTTATTTTATAGACATATATACAGTTGCTAGCGCTTCCCAACAGGGTAACAGCGTGACATTATATATCATGTTACAATATGAAGACTAATATGTCCTTTCGCCGTACTGTTGTAGTGGCTTGTGTTGTCTGTTTGTCCTTCGTTCTTGTGTTGCATGGGTGGGCCTATTTAATGGAGATGGTGTACTCTGTGTTTCGACATTTGTCTGCTCATCCAGATCTGAATCAGACATGTTGGATTTGTCAGATCTCTGTTTATCATTTACTGCCTCTGATATGCCAGTATCTATGTAACGACTATCCCTCGTAAGAGGCAGAGTTTCATCTCCATCTATTGCCATATCAGTGCTCGGATGATGGAATGTGTGGTGAGAAAATGTAGTTTCTTCCTCTTCACTGTAGATTCCACCCTCATCATCCACACCATCAGTATTAAATATTAGATCAACTCTCCCTCTTCTGTTTCTGTATGTGTGGCTACTGAGGGGTTACCAACTGTGTGCCTTTCCTTCAGCATCTTGCAAGGGTCTAACATATCGAAATGATATAAGCTTGCTTTCCCCTCCAGACAATAAATCACACCAGAAACACATTGTGTTACCTTAAATGGCTCAACCCATTTATATTGTAACTTTGGTGTCCGGCCAGGAACTCTATATTTATCCATCAGATAAACCTCATCTCCCGGCACATAATGTCGCCCATGGACTAGACGATCATGCCATGTCTTTTGTCGATGACGCACTGATTTGAGTTCGCTTCTTACATCACTGTAAGCCTGAGCCAAATTCTCCTTCAGCTTATTTGCATACTGACAAAGCCCTAGTTTCTCATTCTCCATTCTTGGCACCATTAGATCAAGGGGCAGGTTTATTTCATGTCCAAACATTAAATATGCTGGTGTATGACCAGTTGAACTGTGTATGGATGATCTGTATGCCATCATTACATAGGCAAGGCGGGTGTCCCAATCCTTTTGGTCCTATTGTATTTGTTTAGTCAGCATGCCTGCCAATCTTCTGTTGAATCGCTCGACCTTTCCATCAGAACGAGGGTGAAATGGTGTTGTGCGAGTCTTCTTAATCTTGAGACGATTGCACAGCTCACGGAAGAGTCGACTTTCATAATTCCTACACTGATCTGAGTGTATTTCATTTGGACATCCAAACCGTGAAAATATGTGCTCGACTAGTGCAGTAGAAACAGTTTCTGCCTCCTGGTTTGGAAGTGGAATATCCTCAACCCACTTTGTAAAATAATCTTGTACAAGCAGAACATACTTGTTCCCAGAATTGCTTTCTGGTAATGGTCCAAGAATATCAGTGGCCATGCGTTCCATGGGAGCTCCTGTAATACGTATCTTCCTTGCAGCTTGTCGCTGCTTATGGCCTGTAGTCCTGCGTTGACATTGCTCACAACTTCCTACCCAGGCAGCTGTGTCCTGAGTTATTCCTAGCCTATGGAATCGCGCCTTTATCCTTTCCTTGGTGCATTCTACTGCCAAGTGCCCAGAAGTTGGAGAGTCTTGCATCTGTTGCAATACTAGTTGCTGATGTGAGGCAGGTACCACAAAGCATTTATTGAAGTACAGTATACTATTTTCCAATTGCAGTTGCTCAAACCGTTGGTAGAAATACTTTGCTGTAGGTGGTACACGAGAAACATCTACCTTGTTTGGCTTGAAACCTCGTTCAGTCCATAATCTTACCAGCTTTAATGATTCATCCTCCTCTTGTGCCATCCAAGATGCTCATGGCCCCAGTCAGCAGGATCCAGTTCAGGAAACTGTGGTTGCTCATTTGTACTGACTTGTGACACAGCAGTGAGAGGCTCTGTCACTGGCAGCATTTGCGGGACCATACCGGACTCTGGAATATCCATGTCATTGCTCTTGGGAGGTATATCTGGTGGCCGCCGACTAAGTCCGTCAGCATTGCCATGCAACTTTGCCAATATTGGGGCTGTAGTGAGTTGTTCTTTAAGTGTAGAAAAAGCTTTTTCACATGCCTCAGTCCACACAAATTGGCGACCTGCCTCTGTTAACTAATGCAGTGGCTTGGCAATTTCTGCAAAGTGCTCTATAAATCTTCTGTAGTAACTAGCGAGCCCGACAAAGGACCTAAGGTCCTTAATATTACTAGGGGTAGGCCAGTCATGCACTGCTTCTATTTTCTGTGGCTGTGTCTGTACTCCCTGTTCAAATTATTATTTCACCAATATCCAGCTCTGAAGAAGAGAATCCGTCTGCATAATCCAAAATTAATTTGTTTATGGTCTGCTTTTGAGAGTCAACTAATTCCATTACCGAACGTTCATACAGATCGTGGAGATATGGTGGTAGCATTGAAGTTTCCTCTCTGTGTGATAATGGAATAGTTTCCATTTGAGTCATAACGCTCGACACAGGATTTAACTGTGCACATTTAGTACCTTTATGTAGAGAAACACATTCATCAGTGCTATTAAATAACCGTAGAGGAATCAAAGCACCTCTGGTGGAAATGACCGTATGAGGAATGAGAAGTCCATAGCGCTCCTCAAAAGTGGGATCCGCTTCAACTACTCCCTCAGGTCCTATATTTCCAATCCGGTTAATACGAGCTCCTACAATGAGCTCTTTGCCAGCAGGTAAACTAACATCTGCAGCAATCTCTACGCGATAGCAGGTAAAATCAGGGTGCTGTTACACTATGGGAATGTGCACCCATTTATCTTCAACTCACCATCTCCATATGACAAACTACAATGGTAATGTTGAAAGAAATCAGTTCCCAGCAAACCATCACATGCAATATCGGCTACATAGACTGGGTGGTGGAAAGTCATTCCACCAAGGATTATAGGCATCTCTGCATATCCGATGCATGTGATGGACTCGCCACGTATATATTCTTTCTCACCAGTTCAACAATCGGTATTGCTTTGTACAAGTCTTTCTCACCAGTTCAACAATCGGTATTGCTTTGTACAAGTACTCCGTTATCATGCTCGCTCTGCGCAGGGTGCTGTACACAATCTTTGGATTGCATGTCAGATATTGCGTGTGGTATGTGTCGCACTGCCATTCCTGGTGTTGAGCTATCAGATATGATATCCTGCTGACAAGCAACATGGCTACCCTCTTGTATAGGCCGTTCCAATTGAGGAGAACATGGCTGCTCATTGGAACCATTAGCGTTTTTAAGAATTGATGCTTTTCTTCCACCATTCATTCTTTCAGCCGTATGTTTCAAAGTAGTTTCAAGATTTTTCATTCTGAAAAGTCTCTATTGCTGATTGTCCAGGGCATGTGTCTGCTGGGGACATCTCAAGCCCTGTTGAGATACCCCTGTGTTTTCCTGGCTCTCAGTATGCAATGTCTGGTTTGTTGTATTTTCAACTTGTTCTTTCTGCTGTTGCGCTTGCTGTTGTGCTTGGTGATTGTTTTGGGGCCACTGTCGCTTGGGTCCCTTCTTTCTATACCCAGTAGCATTGACTTGGCATTTAGGCATGTTACCCATCTTTGTGCCCCATGTATTCATATTATTATTATTATTATTATTATTATTATTATTATTATTATTATTATTATTATTATTATTATTATTTGAATACTGCTGCTGCTGCTGCTTCTGCTGTTGCCGCTGCTGCTGCTGGTGCTGCTGCTGCTGCTGCTGCTGCTGCTGCTGCTGCTGCTGCTGCTGCGGTGAACTAGACCATTGTTGTTGCATACGAGCTTGATTGGGGTTCCATTGGCTGGTGTGGTCTCTGCTGCTTCTCCCAATTTCTTGGTTCATTTGTACTGGTTATTGTAATGGTTAAATCCTTGCTGATAGGAATGGAACCCATACGCGTTATGTTGTAATGCTTGGCATATTTGTGCCATTTGAACCTGCAATGCTTGTATGCTCTGTTGAAGAATGCTACTTTCATTGACATTAGGATTTCTTCCTGTATTGCATCACCCTTGTGAATGAGACATTGACTGCTGTCTTGCATTGGTTTGATCCTGCAATGGCAATAAGGCACTTGCCTGAGGCGGCATACTTCCTTCATCAGGAGGAATTACTGCATGAGCTGGCCGTGATCGTGGCCTGGGATGCTCTCGATCGAGATAGCCCTCCATGCGTAATGCAATTTGTACTGATTGACTCAGTGTCTCTGAGTATGCCTGAAACACATGTATTTTCGGTTCCCTAATTGAGGAGAGTGATTCCACAAATGAATCGACAGCCATTGTTTCAGCTTGGGACATAGTCAAACCTGGAGATGCTAGTCTAACCAACCAACGAATACTCTGGACTAGTTTCTGTATGCTTTCATTGGGTTTTCTAGTCCTGTTTCGTAGCTGCAAGCGACTGGTTTGTTCTTGTTCTGCATTACCAAACCTTGCCTCTAATGCAGTTGTCAGATAATCAAAGTCAAGATGGTGTGCAGGTGGAATATCTGTCAGAACGTAGAGTGCTTCACCCCTGAGTCTAGTTGCTAAATGTGATGCACATGTGGTTGCTCCCCAATTGTTAATGGATACCGCAATTTTGAATTGCACTAAGTAATCACCCCATGGCTCTTTCCCATCATAGTTTGGTGGTGATACTGGGTTTCCTTGTGGATGTAGGGAATTATTGTATGCTGGGTATTCATGTATTATTCGATGTGGTGGTAACTCGACAGACCATGTATGGGTTGTATCATGCCTGCCTGTTGGTTGACCAATTGGGCTTTCAAAATTCGCTTCATAAGTATGTCCTCTCCCAGCAATATTCACTCCACTTGGGACATGCCAAATGTGTTTAACCGGTGTTGAATACCATGGTGATGGTACTGCATGAGTATGAGTTGTATTAGGTACACAATGCCAGAATATTTGTCTGCTCCATGGCAGTCGGTGGTGCTTCAAAAATATTTATCGTGGGACCAATACACGTCTCAATGGTGTCGCAAATGCTTCCCACCTCATGCTGCTTTTCAGCCTTTGGCCGAGGTGTTATTCCATACACAGATACAGCGTTTCTGTGAGGCTCCAGATTCAAATTCGTACTACTAGCTTTGGTAGTACTCACTGGGTGTACATCACTGGTAAGCTGGCGAATGTTAAGCCTTGATGCAAACTGTTGTACTTTCCGTGACAAGGCATGTAGTGGATTGAACCGGCCTTCCATAGTGTAGGTAATCTTTCTCGTACACACACCCACACACGTACAGCGCCAAAATTCAAGCAGAATATGGTGTTTCTGCAGCCTCTGAGATGTACCAAGCACTGTTCAAAGGGCGTCACTCTGCGTGGTAATGTGTTGTTCGTGATACGTGTTGTCTCCCTTGTATCGTCACAGGCTTGATATTATTTCAACCGACGCTAGTGTAATATCATGAATAGTGGCAGTAACTATTGAGCAATGCTACGTTAGTAGCAATGTTTCTGTGGTGCTAATGTTCTTGCAAAATTCACATACATACAAATATACTTGTGTGTATCTTAACAACAACTGGTTAACTTTTGTATGCTGTCAATGGGGTCTCTCGGTGATTTCAAGTCCTAGTGACTCTGTAATTTTGCTGAAATCACCCCAGGACGAACGATAATCCGTTTCGTCTGATCTAAGCAAAAATATGCACGACCATGTAGTTTTTAGAGAGAATTATTTGTGCTAATCTGTGTGTATGAGCATAGGACTATGTGCGTTATTTAATGTGATCAGCTAGCTTTTTGAGTTGTAGGTGTTGTGTATTGTATGCTAGAATTGAATGTTTGTTCATATGTTTGTGTGTGTGTAATGTGCATGTGTGATCATTCCCTACTGTGTACAGTTTCTCTCTTCTACTACTAGGATCATGAGTATAATGTTGTCTTTAGGAGCGTGAGCTATGATAGCTAAACCAATGTATAAATCAAACCGAATTTGTGTAGATGATGTTCTATCGTCAAAAATATTAACATGGTGTTTTAACAGCTAAAAGGAAACAGAACAGCAAACGTTAGTTCGTTGGTATTGTACTATGTAGGATATTGTGGAATCTAGCGGTCTGTAAACAGGCACAAGATTGCACACTGTTGCTTTGCAAACAGTCTACAATAGTGGTGCGATTCCTACCATATCCACGTCAGTCTTACGAAAGAACTACTCTCGTCTTGTGGCGATATTCACACATCAGATCATCTACACCATACCGATGTCCACATGGTCTGCCCGTTGAACACATTCGAGGTAGGCCCACGCACGAGGAATGCCGGGGTATTGCGGACCAGACCTGAGTTGCCACAACTTTGAGCTAGATCAGTGTTAGCTGTTACAGACTCACTACTTGCAGAAGCTTTCGGATGCTTGCCTGTAACATTCCCATGTGGAGGCTATCACTACGAGTTTTTCAACTCTACGGTCAAGCTACAAACACACAGAGAATTTTCCAACACCTCACCAGATCTTTCTACATCAATGTCTGTCTGTTCGCGTTCATCTACAACAAATTTCGGCGTACCATGCTCCTAAAAAGATGAAATAATTATGCATCTACCATCAGTCTAACGTTCAGTCTATGCTCAGTCTAACGTGCACAAACTTGGCAGCATTTGACATGCAGAGAGGCATAGGTAGAGTGCGCACGAGGAATGCAAGGGTATTGCACTCTGAAAGGTTATTATGCCTGGGTGCTAATGTCTATTCGACACAATCGGCCCAATCAGCATTGGTTAGAGGTTAGTTAGTTAGTTAGTTAGTTAGATAGATAGATAGAGAGAGAGAGAGAGAGAGAGAGAGAGAGAGAGAGAGAGAGAGAGAGAGAGAGAGAGAGAGAGAGAGAGAGAGAGAGAGAGAGAGAGAGAGAGAGAGAGAGAGAGAGAGAGAGAGAGAGAGGAGGGAGGGAGGGAGGGAGGGAGGGAGGGAGGGAGGAGGGAGGGAGGGAGGGAGGGAGAGAGAGAGAGAGAGAGAGAGAGAGAGAGAGAGAGAGAGAGGGAGGGAGGGCTGGTGGTGGAAGGAAGGCTTGTATGGAGATGCAAGATCGTGATCGCTGCTGCCAGAATTATACGAGAGGAGATTAGAGAAGCAACATACACAAGGGAACAATATCCAGCAAACTAGAAATCACAGATCCAAAAAGGGAGAGAGTATTTAACTCAATGTCTTCGTAAATTCGTAGAAAAACGTATACATTCAAGTCGTATCAAGCATGTTAGCATTGATCCAGCTATTCTACAGGCCTAGGGCAGTAATGGCGCCAGTCCTTCCTGGCCTAGGCAGAGAAGTAGATCATATTTTTGAATCCAGATGGCTCATACCCGAACCTTTCAGCTTGGAATTTCGATTTTCTATTATGAAGTTAGCTTATTCAAGCAATCAGTTATACAAGAAGAGAGTCTGTAGACCATAGCCCAGCCTCCACCACCACCTCTACCTCACTAGACTCGACATTTACACAATGGTCTGCTAATAATGTAGACCCCAATGTAAGAACGTTTACTGGAGAGGGAACGTTCCATGACATGGGGTGATAACAACACTCTCCAAATGCCAATCTCATATGCAGATCTGCATATCAAGTGAAGGGTGAAGATGAAAGTTGATGAATTGTTTGCGGATAAAGGGATACCAATCATCCCATATATTGGTCCTTCTACACCTGGTATTTCATGGATTATATTTGACCATGTACAACTCCCATACACAGAATTACCATCGGTGTAGTACTTAAATGCCCTCTGGCAGCCAATGAGGCTTCTCAACAGATCAGACGTTCATCCACTAAACTGTTTGGCTTTAGCATCATTCAAATAATGAAGATAATGTTGTGGTATAAGATGTGCTTATCCTGCCGATTATCAATCCTAAACCAAATCATGCCACATGTATATATTAACAGGGAAATCTCAATTTATCATCGGTGTGGTCCACCAATTACTATGGATAAAGACAATGGAGATAGTGAGTGCTAAATACCTAGCTAAAATTGTGGTGCAGCTAGGGGATTCCACCTTCTAATGAGTGCATGTGGAAGTGTCTTTCGTGTAATGAGGGGCTCAGGGATAGAGGAAGCATTAGAAGTATGCGTCCAGAATGCAGTTGATGAGAGGCAATGCCATTGTTGTTGCTCTGCCTGGACTCCATCTCATAGAGATGTCGCTTACAACAAACATGCTTCCCATGTGGTACCATTTGATTCTTTCAAGATGGATGACGGTAGCAGAAAAACAAAGCTGGAGGTGCTGACACTAATGCCGCCTTAGATAAAGAGCAGGGTGTTATTGATGTGGAAGTCGTAGTGGAACACAATCATATTACCATCCCTATCTCGACCCTGACATTCCTTCACAAGTCATTCAGATCTGTGAGAAGTTCCGCACCATTCCCACTGATGTGGTGAAGGTCAAATGTCTGCGAGTCTGTTCCATAGTGCAGGGCGAATGAATTGCCATAGTTTTTATTCACCTTAGCATTATCAACATAATATGCATCTACTAGATCATCGAGACCCGTTGAAGAGCAAATGTATGTATGATTACTGTATTTTGTGGCTGTAGTAGTAGAAACATCCTACCGCTGCAATCAGTCCTTCTTCGCTTTTCCCACTGTGTCTTGTCCTCAGCCAAAATCCTTAGCTCTTCAGGCCCATTCTTGACTTGAGTGTACCTAATCCTGCTTTCTTGAGGTCACCTCGCAGCACGCTTAGCAGATTTATGCAATGACGTCATCTCATGGCTCTGTATTTGCTGGCTCCGAGTAGGGAGAATTCCAAGGCCCTCTGTGCTGGTGTGTCTTCTGGCATCCTTAGCACATGGCCAAACATGGACCATCTTTGCTGGGCGACCTTTACAGACAGCGGCGGCGTATTATACATCTTATATACAGCATCATTGGAAATTATGCTCTCTGGCCATCAGTGTCCAATGATGGTGCGTAGATGTTTGCGGTGGCAGGCATCAAGTTTGTCTAGAGCTGCCTTTGGAGCTGCCAAGCTGTTACAGTTATACATCATCAAGGATACGCAGGTTGCATTGTATAAACGCAGTCTTTTTACCAATGGCATCTTTGATCCACGAATCCATAGCTTCCAGAAGGATTGGACAGCTATGTTCCCCATGATGCAGCGTGCAGCAATGTCAGCAGTACTGCAAAGCAGTGAGCCCAGGATTTTACTTTTCCTCCATGGTTCGCCGCCACGGAGTGGATCGTCATTTTCTTTAGTTTCATGCTCTGTAGATAGGTATATGTGGGTGATCTCTGTTTTGGATTCATTCATAAAGAGATTCTCAATGTTTTAGTTTGCTTGCAGCTATTGGGAGAAGTTCGTCAAGGGGTTTCTTTTCCTCATCTATAAAGTCCACATCGTCGGCATATTCCATCTCTAGCGGCATGCCCAGTATTGACACCAGTGGGGGTGTCTGGTCTTGTGGAGTTTTCCCACACGGATTTCAATGCAGCAGCCAGGTAACAGGTGAAGAGCACAGGGGATAGACCATCTCCTTGTGGGGAGCCGATTGATGTCTCAAACTCTACAGACTTCACTGACTTGACTCGTACTCACAGCTTGGTGTCTGCAAGCAGTAGTCTCACTAGTCGTAGCTCATCTTCATTGCAACTGGCCTGGCCCAGTACATTTAGGATCTTTGAGCGTTTAAATTAGTCAACGGCTCATGACATGTCAATGCCCATTTTGTGGAAATCCCAGTGTTTGGACATGACTACTGACATAAGCATGCGTTGAGCCCATACAATGTCTGCGCAGCTGCGTCCACGTTTGAAGCTACTTTGACATGATCCGATGAAGTCGTCGATCTTGTCTCGGATGCGGCATAGGGTAACATTGGATGGGATTTGCCGTATGGTGTTAAGGAGCACAATGGGCCGCAGATTGGCTGGGGGCCCAGATGGCTTCTTGGACTTGGGTAGTGCGATAATGATGCCTTGGCCTACAGCGTCGATGGGAAGGTGGTGCATAAAAGCTGAATTGATTATGTGCGTGATCGTTTTTGAGATAATGTCAGTTGCATATTTGAATAGTTCATTACTCATGCCATCAGGTCCAGATGCACGTCCATTTTTCAGGGATTTAAGTTCCTTCTCAACCTCTGCTGTATTAATTGGTGTTAGTAATGGCCTGGGGTCTCCTGAGAATGGGTGCAAGGGCTCATCATCGTGGTCAGTGAACTGTTCCTTGAACCATTCTCTAATTGCCTCAGCTTTGCCCTGGTCAGTCCCGATAAAGTGTCCTTCAGAGTTGTGTACAGTTAGTGGTGGTGTGTAGTCAGCAACTCTCAGGGCTCGGGCTGCCCGAAACATTTTGTGACAGTCATCCATGGCAGTGATTTCATTTGCTAGGGCATCTGCTTGTTGGTTTTTAAGATCTTTCAAGCATTCGCTAATGTGGCGCAGAATGTTATTGCATTCCTGGTGTAATTTGGTGCGATCTTCACTTTGGCCACTTTGATAGATGCGCAGACGTAACGCTTTCTGTTCTGCTGACAGTTTTACTACGAGAGGGTCGTCAGTATACCTAGTTCTGTTGTTTTTAGAGCACCTATGGTGCTAGTAGCTGATGACTCCATAGATATCAGTATTTAGGTCAGGGCTTCGTTTGGAACAGAGCTGACGTCGATGTAAGCTATTTGCTCCCCGAGGGCCTTTTTGTATGACATTTGAGTGTCAGTGTCGCTGATGAGCTTGGAGAGTAAATATCGGTTCCTATAAAGAGGGATTAAATGGAAGGGTATAGTCCTGATGATCATGCGACGGATACTCCCTACTGTGAAGAATGTGATCATACCATCTTTGGTGTGTAAACGCACGCTCCAGTATTGGGTGGAATGGGTCATCTTCGAAAAATCTCATCCTCATACATACATGTCAATGTATTACACCCACCTTTCACCTATCACATCTCACTGGTGGGTTTGGACGTTATAGAGTACCTGCCTATGACAAGATCCAAGAATCCGTGGAAGGCAATCAGCCCTGGCTTGTTTTACCCAACCAACCATCTGTTTGACAGCTCCACCATTAACCTATATGCCAGGACAGATGGGAAGTCTAACGCCTATTTAGAGTTTATGATGCTATTACTTATTGACTTTCTATGATATGATATCAGACATACCTAAGCTTTGCCGATATAATGGCTAAGGAGATAACGGACTGTCCCTTCATGCTCACTCAGGAGATAAATGTGCTGAGAGAGCAGAGTACAGAAAAGCAGGAGATTTAACAACAAGAAGGTGAGCGACTGTAATGGAAGAGCTGGTTTTAACAGAATGCCAGAATCGCAAGGAGACGACAGGACTATACAAGTGTCTAAGACTGGCAGATGCTTCTAGAGTGGGGGTGGGGTAGGGGTGCATGAGAGTAAGCACAAGAAAGCCAAACACCGTCGGGTGTACTATCAGGGTGAGAAGGTGACATTCTAGATGTCATGGCTTCTGAAGCTACTAGAGAATGAGTTGGATGCTGAGTGTCTCAGATAGGTATGTCTCCACATCGACAAGCTTGCACGGTTTGCCAGCCTATCCCAGATGAATCCCGCAATGACTCATCGGCAGATCCTACAGGAGATGGTGCATGTTTAGGCACATAGTATGTCTCTCTAAATCAAAATGCTGAAAGCAACGTTTACGATATCCCACCCTGGCATCTAAGGATGGCAAGTCAACAGCTGGCGACTGCAGCAGATCGATACTCTCAGACAGGATCTCCTCCACGAGGCTAAAAAGTACAGCAGAACGGGCAGGTGGTATAAAACAGCATTCAAAGGTCTCGCACGCACAACCACAGCTGCGGGTGTGATTGAAGCCAGTGGAGGTTTAGCAGCCATCACCACTCACGCTGCAGTGCTGGGATTCAAAGCCACTACCCCCACTGGATGGAGTGACCATCACCACCAGTGTAATGGCCATAAGCTTGACAATTGGATAGCGCCAGATCATGATGAAGCTCAAGAAGCATGCACAATATATGTCACTAACAGAGAGTACCCTACGGTCTATCAATGAGTCAGTCTCTAGTGGATGGGAACGTTAATGAAGAAGAGTACTGACATATTCTAAAGCCCCGCGCCTTGTACCACACTGAGAAAACCAAAGTGAGCCAGCAATTCCTGAAAGGCTCATGCAGACTCGGGGACATGGAAGCTTTAAAAACGAGATGCTGCCGCGACGTAATATCACAGGTCTATATGATAGGGCCACTGACTAACCTGACGATCACCATCAAGGATGAAAAGAAAGGTCACACCTAGATGGTTTGTCAATCCTCTCATTCTGGAACCATCTACTAAATTCTGCTGTGTGGTGTACCATGGCAGGATGTGGAGTCTCTGCCAATCTGCTTCATTCCTATTCCGGTAACACCGCCCCTCCCCAGCCACCCCCATCCAAGTGGTACTAGTTGGGAGTTTTTTCGTATTCCACATGTACTGCATGGTGAGATGAATCCTCTATGAGCTTGGTGCAGGCTTGCCCGATACGGATGACGTCAACCCACTACTCAACAGTCACAATGTCACAGTGGCTGGCAGACTTCAGCGAGAGTTCCATGCATACCCGTACTACTGGTTCCATGGCAGAGGCAATAACAGCGTAGC
>JAVVLW010002737.1:0-17500 GCA_034401795.1 Chaetoderma sp. LZ-2023a
TTTACAATCCTTCGACACAGCGATGGGTATGTGGCCAGGATGTGACACAGCACATTTTAAACATGACCGCCTATCACAGAGAGCGCAGGATGTGACACAGCATATTTTAAACATGACCGCATATCACATAGAGAGCAGGATGTGATGAAAAACATGTTAAACATGACCGCATATCACACAGAGAGGAGAATGTGACACAGGACATTTTAAACCTGACCGCATATCACACAGCGACCAGGGTGTGACACATCACATTTTACACATGGCCGCATATCACATGAAGAGCAGGATGTGACACAGCATACACCTGACCGCATATTACACACAGAGCAGGATGTGTCACAGCACATTTTAAACATGATCGCATATCACACGGAGAGCAGGATGTGACATTCCACATTTTAAACATGACCACATATCACACCGAGTGCGGGATGTGTCACAGCACATTTTAAACATGACTGCAGACCACACGGAGAGCAGGATGTGACACATCATATTTTAAACATGACCACATATCACAAAGAGAGCAGGATGTGTCACATCATATTTTAAACATGACCGTATATCACGCGGAGAGCAGGATTTGTCACATCACATTTTAAACATGCCCGCACATCACACAGAGAGCAGGATGTGACACAACACATGTTAAACATGACCGCATATCACACAGATAGCAGGATGTGATACATCACATTTTAAACATGACCACGTATCACACAGAGAGCAGGGTGTGACACAGCACAGAGAGCAAAATTCTATCCAGCCATGATACCAATGGGGGAATCCAGTTTTAGCCATGCCCACCCATACCTAGTTAAGCTCCACACACTCTTTCCCGTGTTGAGATTGATAAATCACTTTTCTCTCGGTATCTCAATTTCCAGAAAAAATGTTCAGCGCCCAGTTAAATTAGTTTCAAAATAACCAACAGAATGTTTGCTATATGATAAAGACATGCAATTCGTACAGCTTAAAGGACTTTTAAAAGTGTTTAACACGAGCTAAATCGTGCCATTCATGACATACTTGATTATGACGTCAGTCTACATGTGAGTGACGTTGTTGATAATGATGTCATATGATTGATCGATAAACTGGATTTGTCCATTATTTATCAATTCTATAAGGTATTACGGTTAGTAAATTAATTAATTAATCATGCCCACACCATAGACGCATACACTGCACGGTGTTGTATTTAAGTCTTAAAATAATACCCATAAGGTCGAAACTCTTCGTGCAGTGGATGACTCTCTGGTTGGTGAATAATTCATTACTTTCATAACCAGAATATTAAAAAAAATCGATATATAAATATATATCATGATTACTGATTACGGTGAGGGTGGATATTACGATATAGATAATTATTTGTGATTGCAGTGCAAACACAATATACCTTCCAGTATATCCATCAATCATATGACGTCATAATCAACTACCTGACGTGTAACGGTGTAAGATCATGTCATAATCAATTGCTTCATGAATGACGTATACATGTTCGTCACGAACGCTTAATTGATGACCAGCTAAAGGTTGGTGTACGAATTGTATGTTTTAACTATTTAATAATCATGATGTTGAATAATTTGAAATTAATTTGACAGGTAGTAGAGGACTTATTGTATTTTTCAAGGAAAACTATTTGATAAGGCTAGATTGTGCATACAGCTTCGCTACATCATTAGTAGCAACATACCAAAAGTCCTCGAGTTTCCTCCTTGCGCTAGCTCCAGAAATCCATTAAATATGTTAATTGGCATAATTATTTCAACAAAGTTTGCCAAAAAATAACTAAAATCCAAGAAGTTAGAGAAATTAGTCGATTATGAAAGGAAATAATAATGTATATAGCTAAACTATAATGACTAAAGCGAAAATCACCTCATAGCCGATTAATTAGCTGATAAATTATTATTAATTTTGGCATAAAATACTTTTTCCCAAGTATATTGTGTATGGTATCTATCGAGAGGAACTCAACCACTGAACTTCTAAATTGCAATATAAAGAAAATAAATCCAATGGTTAATTAACTAACTGAATAATTAGCTAATTAATATATCTAATACTATTAAATCCCTGTTTTAGTTAAGAACTCGCGAAATTCATCACTGTCGAGTCTCCATCATCAGTATCATCAATAATCTCGGTATGTGAACAATCTGACGACATCGGATATTTGGACAGAAGACTGCAGAATGAATTGACATTTTTGGAGTTACAGCTCTTGCATCAGCACTTTTTACACCTACAACTGATTGTGTTCATCATCCGCCGTGGGGCTGCAGGCTATTCAGGTGGAATTGGGGCTACTAACCCATTTATTACTATCCAGACCCATTCGCTTCGATGTGCATCATGACCATGCCAAGCCTGAACCTGGAGGAAAACTATGAAGGCTATGCATGCTGTCAAGCTGCCGCACATACTGCTGACAGAGTTGATAATTTAAATTTCTGGGCAAGTGATGCTTTTGGTATTCCGTGTTTGTACGATACGACACAATTGGTGTTCCAATTGTCCACATCTGTTTTAGTAACGCTGTCTACCTGCCTCAGATACTTCGGCTTTAGTACTTCTATTATTCAGGAATACGTCCATTGTAGTACGTAGCTCATTATCTGAGATCTCCACTGTCCACCCTTTTGTTTTTATATCGTTGTGGATGGCCGACGCCGTGTTATATCCACTCATCACATCTACCAATGAAATGTAGTGCCAGATCTCCCAGACTCCCAGTTGTAATATAGCCTGTATATGTTGCGCAGATATCTTTGCCTGTAACAAATGACTTTTTATCGGTCCATTTTGGTTTGTGAGGAAGTTGCCCATTATCTATAATGAAGCGACTTCAGTTCGCTGTAACTATCCTGTGATTTCAACAGATTGCTCAAACCAGTTTAGTTGATTTTCTCATTAAACCATCAGTGAAAAAGAGATGATGGGAAATGTACCAGTTCGGAGTAGAGGAATTTATCCAATTTGTTCATGGTTTCAAGGGGCCACACATGTGACGAATAAAAACATGTGGATTACCATTGGACTTTCACATAATTTCTCGCATCCACAAGAGTAGGAAAATTGGTGAAAAACGTGGTATTAACATTTCTGGTGCTCTGACGTTGCACCTCAATGCACGTGTGAACCCTTAGGCAATGGCGAGAAATTCTGTGAAAGTCCAATGTTAATCCAGATGTTTCGAACAATTCTCCCGATCTTGATAGCCACGAAGATGCCCCCTTTTCTTCTAATGAATATAGGGTGATTTGTGAAACAGATAACGAAATTCTATATCTCTCCAATTCCTGGTAATATTCGCTGTAGTAATGTGACGCTCAGATGAAGTAGCATGAATTCATGCAAATTTGTAAATGGGCCCGCACATGTACCTTGCTAGAGCGTGGACGCATTCGGTTATGGTAGACTCTGCCATTCCATGGCCTCTGCTTATAATTCCTGAAATCTTCTTGAAACAAGTACTGCTCAATAGGCTGAACAAAAAATATACCACTCCAGCATTCTTCTACGAATGGTTCAATATGAACTTTGTGGTGTAATTGTTGCATGATTGCTTACACAATTTTCCGTCAATTGCAATATCCGCCCATCTTTTGCTATGCTCCACACACACCGTTTGTGATCGATCGACCCCTGCACTCCCTGAATCTACATTTCCATAACACTATATAGGTAAGCCGTGAATATTTTGAAACTAATTATATATATATATGAAAGGCATCGGCATGGAAAATCTGGATACGTATATATAGATATACCCTCATTAGCATGTTAATAACAACATACTAAATGCCTCTAATTTTCCAATTTGTATACTAGATATAGTGAACTGTCTTGGTCAGTTGATATTATTTGGAAATATAATTAGTTAATTAGCCAATGAGCTATATAGCTATAGGGAATATGATATTTGGAATGCGATTTATTAGTGGAGTCGATAATTTTCTATCGGTAGATACCATACATGACATGCGTAATAAGAACTCTAGCTTATGTCATTTTATCTCCAAAAATAATAAGTAATTAGCTAATTAATTAGCTATGAGATATGTTTTATCTTAGCTGTTCACGTTTTCTTAGCACTAGCCATTATTTCCTTTTGATAGATACCATAGTCGACCACTTTATGACACTTCGGAATATTGTCCAATTTTTTGGTGACTGTTCGTGAAATAATTAAGCTATACTTAACATGTTTCATTGATTCCTGGACTTAGATCAAAGAGGGACCTCGGAGACCTTTGGCATTGCTGTTAAGAATGGCTTACTGAAGTTTCAATGCAAAAATCCAGCTTTATCATATTATTTCCTTAGTTTCCTCCCATGTGCCTATAATTCCTCTATTAGGCAGTAACAGCACCCAGTCAAATTACTTTCAAAATGTTCACGACTTATCTATATAGTGTTCTGGAAATGTAGATTCAGGGAGTACAGGGATCGATCGATTCCATACGGATGAAGTGTGGGTGGAGCATAGCAAAAGATGGGCGGAGCATGGATAAACTGGTTTTCCTCCATTTCAGATGAAAACTAGAAATACATTCGTCTGTACCTAATTTAATATAAAGAGCATTTTTCCCCTAAAATTTCAACACACATTTATGTTAAGTCTTGTAATAATGAGTTCTGTAGATTGTTTGAAAAGATGAAATTAACTAAATGTCTATCTTGAATAATTTTCTTTTAAATTGTACCAAAATGTTCTAAAGCAATAATTTAATTCACCTGAACACTTGGAAAAACCAAACGTGCATTGTCCTTGTACGGTCATAGCACGGAGGCTAACTTTCAATTTGTACCAATGTGCCAAAGGCATTGTATTATTTAATGCTATGCGCATTTATTATCTATAGTGCTAAGATAAACTGCGCGTTATGCAATCCAGCTTTGATCCACAGTATAGGCCTACCATCACAATAATGGACTTTTCAAGTTTTAGCCCATCTTGAGCTAAGCTCAATCCACACCTTGCTCGTACTGGGATCGATCGATCGCTGAACACATTGACTATCAATTTTCAGAAAACCATACAGGTAAGCTATTGAATATTTTGAAACTAATTTGACTTGGTGCCCAGTCAAATTAGATTCAAAATATTCAACAGCACCTTAATATTAAATAGTAAAGGCATACAATTCGTACAACAATGCTTAGTCAGTCACCAATTATGCGCTTGTGACGTACTTATCAACGTCATTGATGACGCCATAATGACGTCATCGATTATGACGTCGCCATACACAGTTGATTATGGCGTCAGATGATGGATGAATAAACTGGAAAGGTCCATTGCACAAAATACATTTGCATGCGTAGATTTGCTGCAGATATTCAGACAGCTAATTTGCGACAAAACTAAATTTGACGCGAATCTTTGATTGGTTGTTACAGCCGCGCAGTTCTATACATATTAATACGAGTATTATCACTGCTGTCTGATCTTATATGATAAAATTATTAACACTACGAGATGTTTATTTGTTAATTAATGTATAGGTATATATGACTTATATCCCAAACGTATGGTTATTTTCTTAGAGGAGGTCCCTATTTTATCACTATGTAATATGTGTGCGTGTGCGTATGCGTCTATGCGTATGCGTGCGCGCACGCGCGTATGCGCGTGTGTATAGATGTGCGTGCGCGTGCGTGCGTGCGTGCGTGCGTGTTCTTTGTTCTTTGAAAAGTGTGTTGTTTCGTAATAGATGGCTCAATTTCTTAGCTATGCCCCGCCCATTTGTATGTAAGCTCCGCCCAATATGTATGCACATTTTGACTGATTTTAACACCGAACCCTCAATTCCTAGTATCGTAATTCCAATGTAACTAACTATTGAAGTAATTTGTGAATACTGTGGAAAGAATTCACCAAATTTAGGCCTGATTGCCCATAAAACCAATCAGAGATGCCATACGAACGATAGAAATAGGCTAACTTATGCAAACCGATGCTATTCCAGAATGGTTCAAGTAACACTGACCACGATGATGAGCTTTTGCACCCGTTCTCAGTAGACCGCAGCCCATTACTAACACCAATTGAAACAGCCGATGTTGAGAAGGCAATCAAAGTCCTGAAAATGGAGGTGCATCTCGACCTGATAGGATGAACAATGAAATATTCAAAGTTACATTATCTCAAAACCGATCGCGCACCTAATCAATTCAGCTGTTATGCACCGCTTTCCCATCGATGCTGTAGGCCAATGCAGCCTTATCGCGCTATTCAAGCCCAAGAAGCCACATGCCGCCCACCCAACCCCACCCCAGCCAATCTGCGGCGCATTGTGCTCCTCAACAGCATGCAAAAAATCCTATCCAATGTTACTCGATGCTTCACCCAAGACAAGATCGATGGCTTCACCGCATCATGTCAAAGTTGCTTTAAACGTGGACGCAGCTGCGCAGACACATTGTATGGGCTCAACGCATGCTTGTGTTAGTAGTAATGTCCAAGCACTGGGATTTCCACAAAATGAACATAGACATGTCACGAAACGTTGACACAATTACACGTTCGAAGATCCCAGTTGTACTACACCAGACCGGTTACAATGAAGATGAACTACAACTAATGAGACTACTACTTGCAGACACCAAGCTGAAAGTACGAGTCAAGTCAGTGAAGGCTTCAGAGTTTGCGACATCAATAGGCTCCCCACAGAGAGATGGTCTATCCCCTGTGCTTTTCACCTGTTACTTTGCTGTTGTATTGAAACCTGTGCTAGAGAGGTAATACGCCAACAACGTGGACTTCATAAATGAGGAAAAGACACCATTGACGAACTTATCCCAATAGCTGCAAGCAAACTAAAAATTGAGAATCTCTTCATGAATGAACCCAAAACAGATTTCACCCACATATACCTTTGTAGCGCTGCTGACATTGTTGCACGCTGCGTCATGGGAAACACAGCTTTCCAGTCTTTGTGAAGGCTATGGATTCGTAGATCACACATGTCCTTGACAAAAACGCTACGTTTATACAACCTGCGTGTCCTTAATGATGTTTAACTGTAGCATGTCGGCAGCTCCAAAGGTAGCTCTAGACAAATTTGATGTCTGCCACCGCAAACACCTACGTATCATCACCGGACACCGATGGCCAGACAGCATAATTTCCAATGATGCACTGTACAAGATGTGCAATACATCGCAGTAGTCCGCAACGGTCGACCAGCAAAGATGGTCCAAGTTTGGCTATGTGCTAAGAATGCCAGGGGCACACCAGCACAGAGAGCCTTGATATTCATCCTACTGGGAAACAGCAAATACAAAACCAGGAGAGGACATCATCGCATAAATCTGTTAAGTGTGCTACTAGGTGACCTCAAGAAAGCAGGACTCGGTACAGTCAAATCAAGATTGGACCTGAGGAAACTAAAGATTTTGGCTGAGGACAAGACACGGTGGGAAAAAGCGAAGAAGGACTGTTTGCAGCAGCTGATGTAGGATGTTTCTACGAATACAGCTGCAGTATAGTAATCACATATACCAAGTTATGCAGTGGTTCTGCATCAGTTGATTGTGGTGTCAGTTAATAAGTGAAAGATTATGAGGTTGACATCAGATACTTGAGTGCAGTTGGGTGACAGGTCGCATCTGCCCATCATTCCTCTTCCTTAAATTGATCATACCATCTTCATAATCACTAAGAGAGAGAGTGAGAGAGAGAGAGAGAGAGAGAGAGGGGATGAAGGGAGGGAGTGAGAGAGAGGGGAAGGGAGGGATGGAGAGAGAGAGAGAGAGAGAGAGAGAGAGAGGGAGGGGAGGGAGTGAGGGAGGGACTGAAGGATGGCGAGATGGAATGAGGGAGGGAGAGAGAGAGGAAGGTGGAGGGATGGAGAGGGGAGAGAGGGAGGGAGGGAGGGAGAGAGAGGGAGGGGAGGGAGGGAGAAAGAGAGAGGGAAAGAGAAAGAGAGAAAGAGAGAGAGAGGGGGAAGGGAGGCAGAGAGGGAGGGAGAGAGAGAGAGGGAGGGAGGGACTGAGGGGGAGGGAGGAAGAGAAGGAGGGATGATGGAAGGGAGGGAGGGAGGGGATGAAGAGAGGAAGGGAGGTATGGGGGGGGGGGGCGGGAGAGAGAGAGATGTCATATGTAGATCCAAGATTATTATTATTATTATTATTATTATTATTATTATTATTATTAATTGCATCCGGCTAGAATATGCATATACCAGTTGTCCTTCAATATAATTATTATTCATAGCTGGCTTTAAGAATCGTATAGTGGTGTAAGTTTTCTTTACTATAATTGTAAACGCCTGAGCAGAGAATCACCAAAATGAACCTATATTAAAGGTTGTATTTAATCAGAGATTCACATTTGTAAATGTTACTAATTCACATCACAAGGCCAACGACGATGTCACGCCGTGTAACTAGAATTTTAATGTAGTCTGCCTTTTCATATATACACATTGTACAAAACTTTCTTAAAGACTTACGCTGTGAGGTAAATGCTTGTTCAGGCTCCAAACAATTAGGTGATCCCATCTGTTACACGTGCATCTGATATCATAATCATTTACGTCACTAGTCGGTTGACAATCATAATGACCTATTTAGCTCCATCATAATGTCGCTTCATCATGAACATCGAAAAGTCTGTAAAGTGTACGATTTATGTGTCTTTGATGGATTTACAGTTTGATAAACATTCTGTTAACTATTTAGAAACTAATATGGCTTGGCGCTGTTGCTGCCATAGGAAGCGGCAGCACCACGTCAAATTAGCTTCAACATTTTCCACAGCTTACCTGTATAATTACTGTGAAAATGGCTGAGAATTCAGCCTTCAGAGTATATAAATTGATTCCAGCACGCCCCAATTCTGTGTGGAGTTTAGCTAGAAATGGTCGGATTTAAAATTTAGTAAACATTCCGTTGAATATTTTAACGCTTAAAAGCTCATTTGACTGAGTTGTTGTAGCCATATGCAGTAGAAATTGACTTTACAATCAACTACGTGACGTGTAGGATGACGTCATAATCGATGACGTCACGATTGACGTAGATAAGTACATCACGAACGCATAATTGCTGACGAACTAAGCGGTGTTGTACGAATGGTATGTCTTTACTATTTAGTAAGCATGCTGGTGAACATTTTGAAACTAATTTGATTACGCAGCAGCAACACCAATCAAATTAGTTTCATAATATCCAACAGCTTATATTCTGTTATATGTTATTATTAGTGACGATACTGATATATATATATATATATATATATATATATATATATATATATATATATATATATATATATATATATATATATATATATATATATATATATATATATATATATACATATATATATATATATATATATATATATATATATATATATATATATATATATATATATATATATATATATATATATATATATATATATATATATATATATATATATATATATATATATATATACACCTGTGCAAAAGTTAAGCACCAGCAAAAAAAATAGAACGTAGAAACATGATGGTACAACTAGGCTGCCATACTTTTTGTCCCCGCGTTAGCTGACATAATTCCAAGTACGAAATGCACATGCATGCATGACTTCACGCCACTTGATGTCCGTGCGTGGCGGGAAACAGCACACGTGTTCAGTTATGTAAAAGTCCAGTTTGAGGTGTAGAACATTACATACAGATTTAGGCTACAAGATTAGGAATTTTGTGTTCATGACCGTGGTTTATTTGTACAGAGAGAATTAGCTCTTGATTGTGAACCGCTATGGCAAGACGAATGTTAAGTGATCGTGTGAAATGGCAAATCATAGGCATGCATACCACTGGTATGTCATGCAGAGAGATTGGCAGACAGCTGAACATTAACCATACTGTAATCAGTCGTTTGATGCAAAACATGGGAAAACTAACGAGGTGAACGACAGGCCTAGATCTGGAAGACCGAAGAAGACTACTGCCCGTGATGATCGAGCCCTAGTACGCCTTGTTAGGAGATCTCCATTCACCAACAGCAGAGTGCTCAGCCAGCAATGGGAAACGCGCAATAGAGTGTCAATGTCTACCGTCAAAAGGAGACTGTATGCTGCTGGCATGAAAGCTAGGAGACCTGTCAGACGTCCTCTCCTCACTGCACACCACAAAGAGGAGCGTCTGAGGTGGTGCAACGAAAGAAGACACTGGAACATGAGATCCTGGAGACGGGTACACTGGTCCGATGAAAGTCGGTTCCTGCTTCATGCCACAGATGGTCGAACTCGTGTATGGAGGTCCAGACGCACGGCGTACGACCAACGTAACATCATGGAAGAAGTTCCATTTGGTGGAGGTTCCGTTATGATATGGGGTGCATCTCATTTGATTGTAAGCTGGATCTGTTGACTGTACCTGGAACACTAAATGGACAAAGATATCAAGATTCCATACTGGATAGAGTTGTGGTCCCTCATTTTGTAAATCATGCACCTGGAACCCACCCTATATTCATGGATGACAACGCCCGACCACATCGTGCTAGAGCTGTGCATGAATACCTCCGCCAGAATGCCATCGAAACCCTACCATGGCCAGCAAGGAGCCCCAACAAGAACCCTATTGAGCATATCTGGGACATTCTGGGAAACATGGTGAGAAGGAGGGATCCTCCTGTGCAGAACCTACAGGAATTAACAGACGCACTCCGTCTTGAATGGCAACGAATACCACAATGGCGTATCAGTCGGTTGGTGACCAGCATGAGATGTCGTGTCCAGGCCATCATCCAGGCACACGGTGGATATACCAGGTATTAATAATGACAGTCTCAAACTCGTGCACAGATGTTAAACTTCGTTTTCAGACCCCATTAATGACAATCTAGCCACGTGTGTCAACTGTAGGGCAAGAGTTGTCAGTTGTGTCAACGTAACCATATTCAGGCCTCGTTTTCAAGTTCAAACAAAAACATACAGTGTTTCCCCACCATCATAATCAGCATTCCTCTAGTTGCATTATTACCTCTTGCACTAAGATGGATGGGTACATAAATGTTTATGCTATTGCTTTCTTCATAGCACATGAATATACCCTCGCATGTGCGTAAAAATAGGGTGGTGCTTAACTTTTGCACAGGTGTATATATATATATATATATATATATATATATATATATATATATATATATATATATATATATATATATATATATGTATATTTTTTTGGAAATTGTTGGTCAGGGATCGAGCGATTCCATCGCGAGCGAGATGTAGGTGGAATTTAGCTAACGATGGACGGGGAATAGCTAAAACTGGAAAGGTCAAATGAGGGTTCAACGTATATACTTTGATTCCAATATATAAAGTGGGTGGCGTTTCGGACATATAGTCTGGCATAGTTAGCGATAGAATAATCCGTACGACGTCAATCTACACTATGATTTTGTCATCATGTCTGTTGACGTCTTTTCACATCGCCAATGGACCATTCCATTTTTTGCTATGCCCCGCCCATCTCGAGCTAAACTCCACCCACACCTCGCTCGTGTTGGGATCGATCGATCGATCTCTTAACTCCCTGACTATCAATTCCCAGAAAACTATACAGGTAAGCTACTGAATATTTTGGAAGTAATTTAACTGGGCGCTGTTGCTTCCTATGCCAGCAACAGCGTGCAGTCAAATTAGTTTCAAAATATTCAACAGCATGTTTATTAAATAATAGAAACATACAATTCCTACAGCGTGTCGCACTATTAAGAGTTAAAGGCGGGCCAAATAGAATCATCTATGACGTAATGATTATGACGTCATCCTACGCGTCACTTAGTTAATTAGGACGTTACATGGCGTCAGCTGATAGATGGATACTCTGGAAAGGTGAATCGTCTCCCAACCAAGATTAACATTGTATTCTGTGTCTCCTTCAAGTTGATGATTTGTGTGTATCCAAGGAGCGATCATGGTCTCTTATAATGTTCCTGAATATCGATTCTTGATGCCAGAGATATAATTGTGATTGGTAAATGTTGTCACATGATTATTTTTAAGGGTTTTATAGTTTTATCCGTCTAAATATTAACTAAAGCGATTTGTTGTATTGCATTATCCATGCTGGGTAATCGTGATAATCCACCGGTCCGAGAAGAATACGTATTCATTATACTGGTTTATTAATAAGGATTAGTAGATATTCTACTACTACTACTGCTGCTGCTGCCACCGCCGCCGCCGCCGCCACCACCACCACCACTACCACTACCACCACCACCATCATCACTACTACTACTACTACTACTACTACTACTACTACTACTACTACTACTACTACTACTGCTACTACTACTACTACTACTACTACTACTACTACTACTACTACTACTACTACTACTGCTACTTCTACTATTACTACTACTACTACTACTACTACTACTACTACTACTACTACTACTACTACTACTACTACTACTACTACTACTACTACCACCACGACGGCCGCCGCCGCCGCCGACGCCGCTGCCGCTGCTGCTGCCGCGATTCCTACTACAACTACGACTACTTTTTTATTTTTATATACGACGCTGACGCAATCACACACACTTTACGTGGGAACTCCTTTAAAAAGGGCATGCAAACACCCCCCCCCCCCATAAAATCGGGCGAAATAGCAGGCTTTATTAATAGTATATGAATAATAAAACAAACTTAACATATCAAAGCAGTGCAAGCTAAAATACTATATTAGTAGTAGGCCCAAATGGCGAGCATAGTTACCCAACACGTGGTAAAGCGACTCATCAATAATTAGCAGTAAGTTACTGCTACTCATTGACGCCATTGAACCGATTCATGACCGGCAGGCTAAGTAGATCATACGTAGCTCAACGTAGCACACCGTACAGTAGTAGGCCCAACGGGCGAGCTGCACTCGCCAACAAATGGCGAGGTGACTCGTCAATAGGCAACAAAATGTCACTCATTGACACCAGTTAGAAGATTCTTAAATACCCGGCGAGCGTAGTAGCCTTTATGTAGCATAATGCACAAAGCGAAAGTATACAAACTATGTCTACATAGATGACGCTTTGGGTTCACATTCTAAATTTACTTCATTGTAGCTTTTTGCAAATTACCCTGGAAAAAATACACCTACAGTAAACATTTACAACACGATGCTAATTGTATATATGTAAGATGTCATACTCTGTTAACCTAATGAACTCTAAAGTCGGATCACCTCCAGAATATTGAAGCGATGCTCATTTGATATTTAAATATACCGATTCCCAAGGCTAGGTTATTCGTCAAGATTTGCTTCTCCTATGGCATTATAATTTAAAAATAAAGTCAATTAAATTAAATTAAAATACCATATATCAATATACAACAAGTAGCGAGTGTGCTAGCTTATACAAGTTCTGCTTCTGCTATTTTTAGATATCCGTGTTCAATTCATACTAGGCCAGTTTTGCATCATACATCTTTAAATCTACTTTCTTTTCCATGTTCCACTAGCCTGTAAAGTCACAATGAATGCAGTTTATCAGCAACGATCGAAATATCGCTTGTATGGCTCTTTGGTGGTTGTTTCTTGTTTTCTCTCTGGCCTCTGAACACCGATGCTTCCACATGGCCCACACTCCTACAGATAACAGTGTTAATAACAATTCTTTCTCCTTGCTATTAATGATTCGGCCGATAGTTGACCAATCTTTGAACATAAATGTTTCAGTCATTAATTTCACATATTTGGATACAAATTTAGCAAGGAGCATATTGATATATACCCAAACGCTAGTGGCTATGTGACATTATGTAAACAGATGGTCTGTCGTTTCCTCCTCAGTATTACATAATAAGCCCCGGTCTGTACTTATTATTTTGCACATATAAGTCAGGTGGCCGACCCATAGACTTCGATGGAGTAATCGCAATGCCAGGTCCCGTGCGTTTGCTGGTAGACACGGTAGATGTATAATTTTCCACGCATTTTTTCAGTTCTTTGGCGTGCATCCTAAATTGTTCCAATGCCTAGGTGCAATAGGAGTCTGCCTCCGACTATGCTTTAGAATGGCATACCAGTCTCTAGATGCCATGTTGTATTTAACTACTTAAAACACTTAAATACTAATGTTGGTTGCAACATATCTCTGTTGCCACATGCTTTCGGCAATTTGACCCATTGACCAGGTATTGCATTCTTTATTCTAACAAATAAGCGTCGAGCATCAATATGCCTCATTGATGTTGCTCTTGCTACATCCTGCATCACAATCCATTTGCCAGATTTTAGATTTATTAAATCACGCAAATATTGAATGCCATTTTTGGCCATAGAGGGCAGATATAATACAGCGTCATTATCACGAATCAACTCGTTTCCCCAAAGACGTTGCTCTAAGGCATCTTCCCAACAATTGTGTTGTGGCATTGATCGTGTAAATATGTCTAAGGCTTCGAGCCGTAACTTATATAGATTTGGTATCTTCTGATGGTTAGGTGGCTGTTTATTTCACAAAAATAAACATTCGACTGGAAATGGATATACGTACCTTTGTAGAAGTGTCGTTGAAACACTTGATCAAGATGAGTTGGAAGCGAGTAACTTATTCAAGAATTTCAATTTTAAAGAAGCACAATTTGCTAAAACATTAAACAAATACAGGCCTCCATCATGCTTTTCATTGGTGAGGACTGACTGCGACACTAAATGGGCTTTGTCCTCCCATAGGAAGGAGAAAAGTAACGTGTTGATCTTTGACTCTACTGATTTGGGCATGTGAACTACAGAAGCGGTATATACCCAGTTTATTATTGCACCTTGTTCTCTACTAAAGTAAATACCCACAATCTTTATGACATTATCTGACCAGTTAATATCCATAACATTGTCAGTTCTGTCCTTCCAAGCGCCCAAAAATAATTCCTTAGATTTGTCTCTATTGAGTTTACGTCCTGATCCCGTTTGAAAATCTGCTAATACTCCATTTAAAATTCTAAAATCCGAATTCTTACCTGCAAACACAGTCGTATCATCTGCATATTAAGAAACCTTTAGTGGCCTTTCTACGCCAAGTATACATATTCCCTGAAAATCATTACGTTGCCTCAATGTGGCCCCAACGATTCCATAGCTATGACGAATAGAAGCGGAGACAATGAGCAACCCTGTCTGACACCTCGTTCCAACACTACAGATAGATGATTATTTACTAAATAGGAACCTGTTGTATTAGTATATAAAATATTGACGCATTTAATAAATCTGGAACCAAAGCCAATATGGTATAAAGAATTAAACAAGAAATCCCATTCAAGTCTGCCAAACGCTTTCTCGTTATCAAGTACTATTATTGCTGCTGGGGTGCAATCCTGTTCAACTAATTGAATAAGGTCCCATATAAGCAATGTGCTGCTTAATATTGTTCTTCCTGGTACAGAGCAGGTTTGATCATCATCAATGACTTCGTCTGGGACTGCGCCAAGTGTTAGTGCCCGAGTAATAATATTGAAATTTTTTCTAATACTGGACCAAATATGTGCCAGCACGTTTGATCAAATTCGACTGGAAGTCCGTCGCCGCCAACTATTCTAACTTCATACTTTTGAGGGATTTTGTCAAATCATCAATTGTTAGTGATTGGTCCCAGCTTTCGCGGCATGAATCTGGAAGTCTTTGCGTTATAATAGCTAAAATCTCTCTAGTTGCTACTTTATCACTTCCCTAAGATTTATACATTGATTTGTAAAACTTGGATACAGTTTCCATTATTTCTGCATTTGAGGACACTGATACACCATCATTACTCTTCAGTGAGCGCATTAATTTCTCTATGCCTCTTGCTTTTTCTAGGTTACAAAAGTAACGTGTAGGCTTTTCACCCTCGGTGTGCATTTGCGCTCTTGACATTATTTTGGCGCCATCAAACTGATATTGCTCTGTGTCATTTAGTATACCTTTTAATTTAACTAATAGTTCGTAATAATTATATTCGCCATCATTAATTTTCTTATTAATTTTACACACCGGCATTTCTCGTGCTTTCTCGGTGGAATACTGCCTTGAAATATGTTTCAGGTCGGATGTAACATCCTACCACCAGTCTGTTATACATTCATACAAACTTCTCTTTTCATCCCAATGCCTCCAACAACTTTCTACACTATCGTGTAGCAACGCTACGTTGAGTTTCCAAAATCCATCTCCTCATTTGGTCCAGTCAACATTGTGTAATGTTATGGAAAACATATTGTGGTCAGAGAAAGTTACTGGTCTTATGTTAGTTTTACACATGTAACCTTTCAATGAGCGTTCTACATAGATCCTGTCCAATCTGGATGCTTTCTTTCCATCGGTTGAAAACCAAGTAAAGTCCCTGTCCTCTGGATTTTCAATCCGATAAGTGTCTAACAAGCTTTTATATTCACAGATGTGTTTCAAAATTTTATGAGATGTGTCATTAAAATTAGACCTACAGTTTCTGTCTTTAGCCTCATCTAATATGCAATTACAGTCACCGCACTAACACTTCACCACCTTTTGATCGGTAGATCATCATTTCATCTTTCATCTGTGAACTCTGTGTTTGTATTGACACATCTGATTCTGTAATTGACATTGTATCATCATCCATATCATTTTCCTCAATCTCAGCTTCTCAGCTATTGTCTTCTTTATGGCGCTTATTGCCACTTGACTTACATTTGGCAGCAATATCATTCCCCATAGCTTCAAGCTGACTTAGATCAATCTGGCTTAGCGGGAAATCGCCAGAGCTTTCTGTTTTCTGTGGCCTAAATTTACTCTGTCCTAATATTAAGTCATCTTCTAAAGCTTAATGATCTTCGTTACTATCGTCATTCGTCTGCGTTTCATTTACATCCAAAATGGGACCCACCACATTTTGATTAATTTCTGAGGTTAAAGTTATTACCTCCTCTAATATTTCTATCTCATCATCTGCAGTTACTTCAATATGATTTGCTGCCGTTTCTGTCTCCTTTATAATGGCATGAACCTCGACGGTAGCTTCTGCAACGATGTCATCAGAAGCATTTGTCTCAGGTGCATCCTTTAATGTAGAATCGCGTACTTCTACTGTGGGGTTGTTCTTGTTGTTTGGACAGCGCCATTTGAAATGGCCAGTTGAACCAAAGAGCAAACATTTATTTCTATTTGTGCAACCTGCTGCAAGATGGTCAGTAGTTATAAGGCAGATTCGACACTCTTTTATCTGTCCTGTATACCATAAGGGCAGAACAAAGCTGCCATCAAGCGTCAATCTGTTTGGTAAAGGGCTATCCACTTTTTCAAACCAGATGTGCCTTACACCATTCTCCAAAGATGTTTCAAAGGGATATGTTTCCCTTTCAATCTTCTGTGTTTTACCATACCTTTTCAGTTCATTCATGATTCGTTCATCTGGAATCGTCGATGGAACTTTCATTTTAACTAACAACCTATTCGACTGGATTTCTTCTACATTACACACTTCGCCTTTCTCAACAAGGTCCTCT
>JAVVLW010002737.1:20000-100000 GCA_034401795.1 Chaetoderma sp. LZ-2023a
ATGTTAGATTTGCTAATTGGTACAAACCACAAATATTAGAAACAATATTAAACGTATAAGAATGTAAATCAGATTGATTGATCTTTAGGTACCAATAGAGAGATCTATTTTACCGATAGAGTATCTGACATCATAATCAATTACATCACATGTAAGCTGACGTCAACATTTGATCAAACATATGTCGCCATAATCAATAACATCACATGTAGGTTGACGCCACCTTAAACTACATAATTAATGATGTATCCATGACCATCAGGACCTTTAAAACTCCGTCAGTTGTACGAATTGTATGTCTTTACTAGTTAACAAACATTCTGTTGAATATTTTGAAACTAATTTGACACTCAAATTAGTTTCAAAATATTCACCAGCTTACCTGTATAGTTACCATAAAATTGAGATTCTGACACACTGGGAGTTCCGGGTTCGATTGACCCCAACATTGGTCAAACGTGAGCGGAGCGTAGCTAGATATGGGAGGGGCATATCTAAAAGTATATAAATACATCCATTATCATCATAATTCGCCATTACAGAGTATCCATCATCATCTGACGTCATATGACGTCATAAGCAGCTAGCGCCTTGTAGGATGACGCCATAATCATTACGTCATAAATGATTTTATTTGCCACGTCTTTAACACTTAATAGTCCGACACGTTGTACGAATTGTATGTTTCTATTCTTTAATAAATATCCTGTTGCATAGTTTGAAACTAATTTGACTGAGCGCTGTTGCTGCCATAGGCAACAACAACACAGAGTCAAATTAGTTCCAAAATATTCAATAGCTTACCTGTAAAGTATAGGAAATTGATAGTCAGAGAGTTCAGAGATCAATCGATTTCAACACGAGCGAGGTGTGGGTGGAGCTTAGCTAGAGATGGACGGGGAATAGCTAAACATGGAAAGGTCCATTCTTTAGCTTAGGGCATAAATCGGATTATATTGTCCTATGATATGCCACATTTCCCGTGACTCAAAGTTGATCCTTAATGTTTAGCATTTGGTTATATGGTTCCGATTGTACATGGATGGTCCATTCTGCTACTCATGCCTCTAACGTCATAATAAAAATACATAATGTGTTATTTGACGGTAGGATCAAATAAGGTAGGTCCGTTGCGAGAGAGGAAACGATCGGGCAGTGACAGTTTGAATTTTATGTCTTTTGTGAATGTAAGATTTAATAAACTGTCTCTCGAATATATATATATATATATATATATATATATATATATATATATATATATATATATATATATATATATATATATATATATATATATATATATATATAACTAAATTGAGTAGGAGCTGTTGTTGCAATGGGCAGTCATAACTCACAGTCAAATTAGGCAAATTAGTTTCAAATTATTCATTCGAAATATACCTTGAAATTAAGATACAGTGAATTCTGGATTCGATGTGTCAAAAACGATTCAAAAGTGTGGATCTTTAGGTAGGATTGGGCGTGGCATAGCTAGTTATAATAAAGCAATGTAATGATCTTAATTGAACTCATTATATATTAATGAGCACCGAATGTACGACATTTTTTTTTACAAATTTCTCATTTGAATGTTATTTATTTATGTTGTGTATGTACATGGTGACGTTTCGAATAGTCACGCCATCCTACCCACCCCACCTCACCCGTCCTAAAAAGCACAAGATGTAATGATAACACCCTTGTCTTCATTGCAGTCTATTCACGCTTCTTGGAGATGTAAGCAACACGTTTCTGTTTGGCAGTTGGGCAAGGACCGTCAGATAGTCCAGTTTCCTAGAAGGTTTTCTTACAATCGCTCGTTCTCTAAATACCTTTACCCTCACCTTTCAGCTGTCGATTTCTTGGTACTTCTGGTACTGCTGGTACTGCTGGTGAGATGTGTCCTATACCACCGCAACACGAGTATTGCTATCTAACTGTTTCATAATCGAGAATTCCATTTTATCCATCAATAATGTGACGTCGTAATCAACTTCTTGACGTGTAGGATGACGTTATGATCAAATACGCCATGAATGGCGTAGCTAAGTTAGTCGCAAATGCCTAATCGATGGCGGACGAATCACTGTTGTACGAATTGTATGTCTTTAGTATTTAATACACATACTGTTGAATATTTTGAAACTAATTTGACCGGGAGTTGCCGTTGCCACATGCAGCCACAGCACTCAGCCAAATTAGTATTAAAGTATCCAACAGGTTCCCTATAAAGTTGTATGGAAATTTGTAGTCAGGCAGTTCAGGGATTGAGTGATCCCAATACTGGCGAATTGTGGGTGGAGCTTATCTAAAGATGGGTGGGAATAGCTAAAACTGGATTCCTCCATTCATAAAACAAAGACATAGTGAGCATGCGCAGCAAATGTGGCATCGTTTGTTTATGGAAGCCCGTGTGCCAGAAACAGTATCATAAATAAGCGCCACACATGAATAAGGAGAATATTTTCTGAGTGTCCTGGGCCAGAATGTTAAGCAGATCAGATTTGCTTCTTAGGCACAATTTCCGCATTGTGTCTTTTCCTCGCTCCCCCCTATCTCTCTCTCCATCCTCAAACGTGCGTCCGTATGTGTGTGGGAGAAGCATAATATAGTTTTATGGTAATGAAATCTTTTGTCTAGAATTTTGGCTGTGTACATCTTGTGATTTCGGGGCTTGATTTCTCAACCACATCTTTGTTCATTGCATGATCATTACAATATTTGTCAGATATTTGGGTTGGTGATACTGCTATTATTTATAATTGTGTCATCGTAATTATTATATATTGAGTATCACTCAGTAGTGACAACCGCATTAGACTCGCGAAAAATGTGTGACAGTAAATACGATCAGTTTCGCTCACCTTGACATTGTTGATGGAAAATGTTATGGTGCTCAGTAATAGCTGATATCTAATGGATGAATTGCTCATCGCTGAGGGTCGTTAGATCGCATCAATTTGGGATACTTTGCATGGAATAGTCTGCAGCAATGGCGTAGGCCCACACGTGTGCATATTGTACCGATGTTTTGGCGTGTTGCCAAAAATATGGGATGGTTCTACCGCCTCCATCTTTTCCAGTTTCGCAGGAGTAATTAACTTCTCTTACTCTGTGTGTACCTCCTGAGTCGGCTTTCGTCTGGGGTAGATTCCTCCAGTGGCTCAGGAGTCATCTCCGGCAATTCTTCTCACCAGTGAGCCACAACTGGTGTTGCGTCCAGGACATAGTGTCTTCCACCTTTCGTGGGATTTCACACTGACGTGGCCTAACATTTTTGATATGTTCAAAACGTGTACCTTCCCAGAGCACTGAGGACGTGAGCCCCTGGCATATTTATCTTGAACACCTCATATTCAGGTTCACTACAAAATGTCAACATTATCCTTTCTTCCGCTTTAACTACTTTAAACTCTTTCGCCTTTGATCTCTTAACAATCTGAACACAATGGTTTTCCCTCGAATTCTTGTTTTCAGCACAGGCATGCAAGTGGGCACTATTGAGTGCAGACAATCTCCCACACTGATATTGCATTTGGTCAATTGTTATAGCCAGTGACAACCCACAATATCTCCCTTCAGCTAGGAAAAATTGCATATATTCAGATGTGGCATGTTTTGTATATGCCATTAATGCAGAGCCATGCTGGGTTACCAATACTCCGGAATCGTAATTAATCCTTTTCTGGAAAAAAACCCATCTTCAAGATTATGTTAAACCTCTCCATCCAGCCATTTGTCTGCGGATGATAAGGGCTAGGTCGACGATGATCTACACCATCCTATGTGAACGTTAATCTGAACGTTGGCATTGAACCCTTTGCCTTGATCAGTAATAACTATTTCCAGCACATCATTCCTGATGGTCTTCGCATGAATAGGGTATGCTTATGCCCATGCAGAGCAATTATCAATAATCATCATTATATAAGTGTTCCCCTTTGTCAACTCGATCAAGTCCATGCCAATAATATGTCCTTGATATGCAGCCATAGGCATCTCCGTATGTGCAGGGCGTGTATTGATTGATTGATCGATCTATCTTACATGTGCGATACGTAGCCAACATGGCGATTACACACTTCCTCAAAAGTGGACACTAAAATCAATCTCATACAAGACCTAGGTTTCTGTAAGTCTTGGTGTCCCGCCCTGCTCATGACCTTGCTGGAGCACCAATTCACGGAACATGCAGAGGGGGCGTATACGTCGTACACTAAACCGTTATGCACAGCATTGTTCTCTGATGTGTTGGTAGCCAACTCTGGAAACTCTGAATACTGCTCGTCACAAAATTCGTCATACAATATGCCATACGCCTCCAAATGTACATATGGTAAGAGCCCGTCTTCGACCTCTGGGATCACCTAGTCCCATGTGTTGAACATGACAATTTCTGCCCATCACCTTAAGCAAGAAAAGAGATCCACTCGAAAATTGTTCTACCCTTTGGCGTAATCAATTTTACATCAATATTCGATAATCAATACTGCCAATCTCTATATCTTCGTGTTTCTCACCTCGACCAGAAACGAACTCTTCAACGGGTTGTGGCCGGTGAAAACCGAAAAATCGGTTCCAAAGAGCCATGGTCAACCTTCTTTAGAGAATACGTGAATGCATAGGCCTCATTCTTAATGACCAGCTAGTTCAAGCTGTACTTCAAGGTCGAGCTCACATACTGAACAACATGCTCAATACCTTGACCATCGACGTGCACTAAAATTGCACCAATCACATAAGTACAAGCATCTATGTACACACGGTATGTCTTATTAAGGTCAGGGTAAGTCAGCATTATACCACTGCATAACAAATTCTTTAATTTGTCACCTGCAGCTTTCTCTGCCTTGTCCCACCTGAATCGAACTTGGGTTTATACAATGTTCGCTTTGGTCAACTGTAAGCGCATTGTTTAACGGGTGGATGGTTATCTGTGTGTATATCACATTCCACCCATGCCACTTTACCTAGGGTCTGTGGTTGAGCCACGTCAAAATTGTCAGCAAATTCCTCAAGGACTTTGTCGAGAATTTTGTACCCTGTCATCTCTTTAATACTCGTTCTTTCAATTAATAATCATCTTGGTACCTAAATGGAGTATATAACTTATACTTCTTTCCAAATGTTATGATCTCTTTCCTACCACAAGCAATCACTGTTTCATTCATGCATAACACATCCGTACCAATTATTCACTCACACATGATCTTTCACATAACTACCACAGGAATAGGTGGAATGTTCTGAGATCTTACTTGTGTTTCACAAAATGCATGAAAATGGCTACCATTTACAGTCAACAATGTTTGGGGTTTCTTCAAAGGATGGGCACCTAGGATTAATTTCTAAATATCATTTATGGACCAGGAAACTGTCAGTCTGCAAGAGTTCCCTTTGTATCTGTTTTCAGATTGCAATCTTGAACTATCGCAAGCTGGTCGATGATCATTAACCATGTTTACGTAACTGGTTCACCACTGATTGTCTATGTTGTGCCACACACTGTTCTGAGTTGCACGGCTCATTCCGTCCTCTATATTTCTAAGATTTTCTGGCCACTGTGAGTGATGGTGTCCTGGCTGGCTGCATTGCCAAGATGTTACGGATGTGGTTCACAATCTTTCCTTGTTTTTGTCTGAGCTTGTATTAATAGACCTTTCCACTCTACCCAGCCATCGTATGGCGTTATGATTAACTGCGTGATGTGTAGAATGACATCACAATCAATGACGCCATTATGACGTCATGAATGACGTAGATAAGTACGTCACGAATGCATGTTTGAAGACGACTATGCGTTTCTGTATGTCTTTACTACTTAATAAATATCCTGTTGAATATTTTGAAACTAATTTGACAGGGCGCCGTTGTTGTCATAGGAATCAACAGCACCCAGTCAAATTCGTTACAAAATAGTCATTAACTTAACTGTATAGTTTACTCGAAATTTATAGTCATGGCATTCGGGAATCGATCAATCCCAGCATGGTGAAGTGTGGGTTGGGCTTAGTTAGTGATGGGCGGGGCATAACTGAATGAGAAAGGTCCATTAAGCAATTCGTGCTAGTATGTGTGCGCTGTGTTTCCATGTTGCTGTATTCGTGCTAGTATGTGTGTGCTGTGTTTCCATGTTGCTGTATTCGTGCTAGTATGTGTGCGCTGTGTTTCCATGTTGCTGTATTCGTGCTAGTATGTGTGCGCTGTGTTTCCATGTTGCTGTATTCGTGCTAGTATGTGTGCGCTGTGTTTCCATGTTGCTGTATTCGTGCTAGTATGTGTGCGCTGTGTTTCCATGTTGCTGTATTCCTTTACTCATTCTTTCCGTTCATTTGTCAATCCTGCCCAAAGGCTTTCGCCACTGTGATTTCGTGGCTTGAGTTCTGACCACAGATGCTCCACACAAATTACTTAACCATCCGATAACGTAAATCTTCGTCTACTAAAAATTTCTTGCGTAAATGGTACTGCGATAACCGAGAAAGTTTGACTAGACGAACAGAACTCGTTCGCCTAATCGATGTACAAAGATGGTAAAACTGATAATAGTTTTAGTTCTCTGGACCAATTAAATCTGATTCCGTCGTCAAGTCGGAATCAGATTTAACTGGTCCAAAGAACTAAAAATATCATCGGTTTTGCCATCTTTGTACATCGATTAGGCGAGCGAGGTCTGTTCATCTAGTTAAACCCTTGGGGAATTGACTCACCTTAGACACACGATTCTTCCAGGATCACCAGTACTTCTCACCATTGATATATTACAACATACGTATAGTATATCACAACCAGTTGATTTTCATTCGGCTCGGATTAAATATGAAAGCTTCAGATATTATGTATCTCATATACTGAATACTTTATCTATTCAAACACTCTTAAGATTGATCACTATACATTTTACAACTTGACGAAAAGCTAATCCTTTTCTCGAGATTTGACCATTCCCAAACTACTTCCGGCTAGGGTTTTTCGAATATGGAAATAAATAATCGATTATGATATCTGAAAAATAATCGATTTAATCCAAAAATCGAGTATTTAATTATGGGCCTTTGTACGTAGCAACTGCCTAGTGAGGGAGAGTGAGAGAGAGAGAGAGAGAGAGAGAGAGAGAGAGAGAGAGAGAGAGAGAGAGAGTATAGCTTTCTTAAAAAAATAAATAATAATAATAATAATAATAATATTAATTAATATTTAAAAATTAATCAAATAAATGAAAGAAATAAATAAATGCATAAATAAATACAGAATGCCTGATTTTCTAGTAAAATAACAGAATACACAATTTTATTAATTGGGTCCTAGTTAGATTTAGGTTTCCTCAACTAAGTAGGCCTATGAAAAGACTGCAAGACGCTCAATAGGACAAGCTATACCAACCAGCCCTCAAATTGGCTGAATGTGAGGAAGCACCCCGGCCAATATTTATGAAGTCAATTAGAAATCCATTGCCCACTCGCGCCATGGGTAATGCTTTTAAGAAACCAGCGCGCCATGCCCAGATTTTCAAGTCAGTAGAAAGGCGCAATTTGATTTTTGCATTATATTAGATTAACTTTTTTAATTTTATAGAGCTTACCCATAGCGCCTATCTACTAGGTCTCCCTACTTTCCAGCATTGAAAAGGGTGAATATTCTGAAAAACATTTGACTGCCTTAGGCAGCCAGCAGCTTTAAGTCAAATTAGTTCCAAATCAATCGGCAGAATTTATGAAAATTTGTTGCAAAAATTTGTGAATTTATTACGAAAATCAGTAAGTCAATTTTGTGCATTTTTTGGCGAAATGGCCACATTATTTTGTATATTTATGACGATATAGGTTCCACCAGTGGTACCTATCTACGATGTTTCCCTGTTTTCCAGCATTATAAAAAATGAATGTTTTGAAAATCATGTGACTACAAGTTGTTGCTGCCTTAGGCAAATTAGGTCCAAAACAATCGGCAGAGTTTGCGAAAATTCGAACCACATTTTTTTCAAATTACTATGAAAAACTGTAAGTTACTTTTTATATTTTTCACAAAATGTCCACCAACATTTCAGGCTATAGCATTGAGAGGCGGATATTGTTCCATACGCATTAGCAATCAAGTATTGACACCACTTTTCTATGCAAGTCAATGTAGCGAGGAACTTGTTTCAGAATTAGGTAAAGTGTGCCATACAGTGGAAAAATTACTTGGATCTTTAATGCCCATTCCCCAGGTTTTTGCTTGATGACGTCATTAAAAATGGCCACCAGAGATCGGATATAAATCAGAAAATATCTAAAAAAACCTATGATTGCTGAAATCTTCAAAATAGCAGCATACCGTATTAATTCAATGTGGTTATCTATTCTACAGTTCATATTCTAACCAGGACTGTTAATGAGTGTGTAGAAGCGACTAGCGGAACCGCAATCCCAAGTGAGCATTGAAATCATAGAATAGTATAAAGATTTGGTCAAAAGTAAAGAAAATGCATTCTTTTATGTAAATTATGGGCAACTGATGTCTGCAAGTGTACGCAGTGTATGCATGTATGCTCTGTAATTCAGAGGATGACACCACTTCTTGTACCCTCTCAAGTGTTCGCCGACGAGTCATTGAAATGGTTGTCAAAGCAATACAGCGGATATGGATGACCAACGCAGCTCAATAACAAGGCCTCTTATTTCAATATGATTTCGAAATCAGGGAGTAACTATAATCAAGGAGTTCATGCATTCTTTGTGTCCTCCTGGTGTCTTCATACGCTGTTGAACTGAATAGTCTGGACATGACATAGGGATGGGAATGGCTGTTATACCCAGACATCAAGAAGTGCTTGGAGGCTAAAAGCACAATCAATACGTCAAATAATAACGTGTTGCATCGTGGATGCAAGAAACCCCCCTTGCTCAGATGAATGGACAAGCTACCAATGAGAAAATCAGAAGCAAAACTGTAGCTAGATTGATCGGTCGATGACACGTCATCGCAAATCCCCATGTTCACCGCTTTGAAAATTTGACACCCCCACAACCCACCCCCGGGGGTGTAGCCAGATGTAAACATATGTTTGCACTCCGCAATCGTATGGGTAACTCACATACCAAATATGGTTGAATTTCGTCCAATAGTGTCCGAGGAGTTGCATTACAATCAATTTCATGACCTTTTGACCCTATGCCACACCTCCTGGGGGCGGGGCCAAATATAAATGGGTTTATCCACTCCACATTGATATGGGTAACTGACATGCTAAATTTGGTTGGATTCCATCCAACAGTGTCAGAGGAGTTGCATTACGATCAATTGTATGACATTTTGATCCCATTTCCCACCACTGGGGGGGGGGGGGGGGGGGAGGAGACAAATCTAAATGTCCTCTTGCACAATTATATGGGTAACTCAGATATCAAATTTGATTTAGTTCCGTCTAACAACTTCAGAGGAGTGGCATTGCAGTCAATTTCCTGAACTTTTGACCCCATTCCCCACCCCGGTGGGGGGGGGGGGGGCGGCGGGGGGGGGGGGGCTAAATGCAAATATACTTATCCACTCCACATTGATATGTGTAACTGACATACTAAATTTGGTTGAATTCCATCCAATAATGTCAGAGGAGTTGCATTACAATACATTTTTTAAACTTTCGACCCAACCCCACCCACCCCTGGGGGCGGGGCCAAATGTAAATATGCTCTTGTACTTCACATTGATATGGGTAACTGATATACCAAATTTGGTTGAATTCTGTCCAATGGTTTCGGAGAAGATGCGTTACCATCAATTTCCGCAGGTTAAAATTTGACCTTTTGCCTCCCCTCCCCCACCCCCTAGAGGGCAGATCCAAGTCCAAATGACATTGTAAATTGCATTCGTATGGGTAATCTACTTACCAAATTGGATTGAATTCCACCCAACAGCTTGGGAGGAGGTAGCGTGACGGACAGACAGCCAATCAATTTGACCTCTTGACCGCTTTCACACCCCCTTGAGAGCGGAGCCTAACCCACATACCAAATTTGGTTGAATTCTGCGCATCACTTTGGAGTGAGACGCATTATAATCAATTTGACTTTTTGACCCCTGCCACATCCCCTTGTGGGCGGAGCCTAATACAAATATTGTCGTGCAAATATGGGTAACCTACTTACCAAATTTGGTTGAATTCCAGCGCAACAGTTTGGGAGGAGTTGGCATGATGGACAGACGGATGGACGGACAGATGGACAAAAGGACAGAAGGGCAGATGGACTGAGGTGATTACAACATACCAGATGTGGGGATAATAATGAGTTTCCGACACCTGGGATTAAGTGTTAGTTATGATGAGGTCATGCGCCACCACAATGGTCTTGCCAACTATACTGTATCAGAGATTCGGGAGGATGTTCCACTTCCCAGACATTTTAGCACCAATATGTGCATGACAGCCACATGCGACAATTTCGATCATGATGAAGCAACATTATTTGGTGTAGGCGGTACTCATGATACTGTGTATCTATGTTCCACGACAAACCTACAGTTATATTTCGGAAACCACCTTTATCTTAAGTGGTATCAATCATGGACCAGGGATATTTTAAAAGATACTTCCTTGCCAAAACATTCATCCGTATATATATATACGACCAGATCTCCCAGGAGGTTATTATGTTGAATCTGAAAAGCATGATTTCACATTAAGTAGAAAGTAAGCGTATGAAAACAATGATAAAATATGGGAATTTACATGAGTTGCACAAACAACACATGTAATCACAGAATTGTGCATTGACCAGCCAACGCCATCGTGGACGGGGACGTGGAAATGAAACAAGTAGAGTTCTTGTCTGCCATTAAAGGTCCTGTAACTCACAATGCGACTGCTTATAACACACTTTGTGAACCTCAACAAACTTCTGTTGCAACTGAAATGGTGATATTTCGCAGAGGCGTGTGATGAGGGTGTGTACTGCATTGCTCGTGAGGTCCAACTGAATAGAGCTAAACAATTAGAACATCTTGTGTTGATACTGGGATCATCTTACCTGACAAAAGTTCTACTAGGATGCCTGGGAACGTATATACGTGGGAGTGGTGCTTCAAATATTTTTATAGAGTATTTGGAGTAAATGTGACTGAATCTGTGCTCAGTGGAAGAAACTATGTAAGAGGTGCGAATGGAATGTGTTTAATTACATTTTTTTTTTTTTTATTTGTAGAAGGGAGAATTTAATCAACTTAACTGATAAAAATTGTATATTAAATCATAGGTCATTGATTTTAACTTATTAAATAGAATATTACAAGTTATACATGTCAGCCTGTATAATCATTAATATATTATTTAATAAGTATAAATTAGTATGTCATTAATTACAAATGAAATGTTAACCGCTATCGATGATCTTGATTATGTAGCTTTAATACGTGCTATTACGTCATGACAACAAGTTGCCCAAACCCTCTATCATGCCTTTGGTACACCAACTCCGTCTTGAAGAATCAAGAGGAAAACCTGGTTATACGTCACATAAAGTCTGGTTGGTAAATATACTAAAGTGGAATCAAGATGGAGACTGCATTTTAAAATTTATATTATAGTATTTTATTTCATTAACCAAACACAATTTTTTACAATTTTAATTTGATAAGATGGTAGTATTATAAGAAACAAATAAGGAGTAAAAAAAGTATCAGAATAATAAAGACATAAATGCATATGCATATCATTATCAGTACTAGAGATACATATTTCCATTGTTACAATATATCGCAATGACTAGACATTTCTAAGAACAAACTGTAGTATAATTGCCTTAATATATCTTATATATTGTCATAAAAGTAAGGTAAATACCTTTTTGCACAAGTAAACCTCTTTAGCATTAAGCATGTGTAGAACATTTTTTACACTAGTATTACTGAAAATCATTGTTACTTACAGTAACAATGACTGACAGTCATACTAATTTTAAAAAAAGAAAAAAAGAAAAAAAGTCAACATATATGCATGAAAATACTTCAACAAAACTTGTTAAACAAACTATGGCAATGGAAGGTATAGATAGTTATATACCAATATATACTCTACATATAAGTGTATCCTGCGTTGGACAGTTGGAAGATTTCTACATTAGCACGATGGTCAACAGCGACACATTCTGAAAATTTTAAATTAACTTAGTGAGATATGATAAAAAGAGACATGCATATATATCATATATATTAAGCTTAAATAATATATTAACATTTATACCACAAGCTATGCGAACGAAAGTCAATCTTTTGTTATCAGTCATTACAGGTCAAAGATTGTTGAATATGAATGACCAAGTCATAAATTGTTGAATATGAATGACCAAGTCATAATGATTCATATCATATTGAAAAAGAAAATTAATACAAATAATATATATATATATATATATATATATATATATATATATATATATATATATATATATATATATAAATAACAATAAATTAATCAACAAATATACACATATGTATTTATAATTTAATAGTCAAAATTTTGTCAGCATTAACCAAGAAAGAAAACTTGTCAGTTTAGCTTAAAAGAAAATTTTATTTATATTTAATTTATATTTATACTTAACCCATTCACAAATAGATTCTTCACATCTTAATTCCAGAGTGACTGAACTATAAGTCTTATATTAAAATCAATTTGACTGTAAGCAGTTGTTTGTTACCTTTGGTAGCAACAGTATACAGTAAAGTAGTTTTAAAATAACAGTAGAGTAATTATTACAATGTGAAGAAATGTTATTGTGGAATTTGACGGTGAAAGGGTTAATTTTTCGTTTGTTTTTCGTTTGAGTTAAAGCTTAAGTTAAATTATGTATAAATCTGTTTGGTTAAAGTTTAAGTTAAAATAGGCTTTAATCTGAGTTAAAATAGTTTATTGGTTGATCAACCGACTAATGGTCAGAGAAAATGATACATACATACAAATGCAAATTGTGGTAAAACAAGATGCACATATATATATATATATATATATATATATATATATATATATATATATATATATATATATATATATATATATATATATATATGTATAAATTTTTTGTAAAAGATGGAAGAACGGAATTGTCCAAAAGCTCCACAATATCTAAGTCATCAAAAGTAATTCCTTGAATACTAATATATGGCCATAACGCTGAAAAGTAATTTGATCTGAGGCATAATTTTATGCCTACCATTTTGGTAAATTTAGCAAAAGGCTTCTTCAAGGCTCCCCCTTTAAATTCCTGAGCTGTATTTCTGGGCAACAGTTATTATTTGGATCCCATAAAAACCTCACCGAGGAGCCGATACAGCCACTTCCATCTTTTCTATCTACCTATCTATTAAATCTATCACTTTATAAAGAAATTTATAAATTATTTGTATATATGTTTATTAAATATTAGTTTTAATTATTTGTTTGAATGTATGTTCTATATATACAATATCGTAAAAAATAATTAAATAAAGTAAATAAACAATATTTCTTATGTTAAAAATATCTTATATATACACTTTAGAAATTTCTTAAGTTATAGTACAGTTTAGAAATAAAATAACAAATGATCCCAAATAACATAAAATGCACCTCTGAATATTTTGGCCTTAACTTTATAAAAAAAAAGAAATCAGGGAGTTATTACTGCAATATACTCCAATCCAAATATAATCAATTTATTCAATGGACAATTTTGTATCAGAGAGCATACGTCTTCATATTGGAAATATTAAAATTCAATTTCATACTGTACTGTATGACGTCAAATATTGAAAATCTGATAACTTTTTATCTTATACGAGTTTATATGTGATTCATAGCGGTAAAATTGTAAGTCAGAAAATGAAATAAAGGCTAAATGATACGGAACGGTTATTGTCAAAGATAGTAAAAACAGGTCAAAATATTAAAAAAATAATCGTAGTAATAGATTTTCTAAAGACCAAAAAATTAAAAACCGTACATATTGATGACGGATGAATAATTATAGAATACTTACTGCAAATTGAGAGTTGGCATGGAATATACTCCAATGTGAATATCAGACCGTTGTTAAACAATAATAACAATCACACTTGCTACCAAATAAAATTGAGGATTGGCACACAATACATTTTAATTTGTTTGCCAGATGTTGTAAAAACAAAAATAATTAAGTATCAAACTTGTTATTTAAATTGCCATGTAACAGACTTGAAAGAATCATTAATCATAAAGCTAACCAATACTCAAATTCACGCTTAATTGATCCTACAGATGGAAAAAAGTGTAAATAATACACATCAGACGACATTAACATGGAACGCACATGTTTGTTTATAATCTCGCGCTAATGACCTCCTAATAGAAATTGAGTTGTCTCCCTTATAATAGTGTAGTGGGAGAAGAGTGATCTAGACTATTAAAGTGGGTTATCTCCCTTGCAATAGTGTAGCGTTGTAGCGAGGTATCAAGGAAAGAAGTGGGTTATGTATGGAATAATTTGTCATTGCACAGTGTATAAAGCTAGCATTTATACAGGTAAGGAAATGATATCATTCTAGTGAATTAGTTTCAATCAGTTTAAATTTTATTGAATATATTGAAATTAATTTGACTGGAAATCAATGTTGTATATGGCAGCAATGGTTTCTAGTCAAATTAGTTAAAAAAAATTCAACATACATGTATGGAAAATATATCATTCTAGCGACTTAGGTTCAGTCAGTTCAAGGCTATTGAAAGCATATATAGAACATATCTTTAAATTCTTGGCCTAATTAACATACAGGTATGGAAATTATATCAATCTAATGACTTTAGGTTCAGTTAGTACAAGGCTATTGATATCATATATAGAATTTCATTTTTGTTATGTCTTATATCTTATTGACATATATAATGTTGAATATTTTGAAACTAATTTGATTGGAAATCATTGCTGCCTATGGCTTCCAGTCAAATTAGTTTCAAAATATTCAACATACAGGTCTGGAAAATATATCAATCTAGTGACTTAGGTTCAGTCAGGTCAAGGCTATTGAAAGCATATATAGAAACATATCTTTAAAATTAAAATTATGGCCTACTTAACATACAGGTATGCAAATTATATCAATCTAGTGACTTTAGGTTCAGTTAGTACAAGGCTATTGACTTCATATATAGAATTTCATTTTAGTTATGTCTTATATCTTATTGTCATATATAATGTTGAATACTTTTGAAACTAATTTGATTGGAAATCATTGCTGCCTATGGCAGCAATGGCTTCCAGTCAAATTAGTATCAAAATATTCAACATGCAGGTCTGGAAAATATATCAATCTAGTGACTTAGGTTCAGTCAGTTCAAGGCTATTGAAACATATCTTTAAAATTAAAATTATGGCCTACTTAACATACATTTATGGAAATTATATCAATCTAGTGACTTTAGGTTCAGTTAGTACAAGGCCATTGATAGCATATATAGAATTTCAATTTTGTTATGTCTTATATCTTATTGTCATACATAATGTTGAATAATTTTGAAACTAATTTGATTAGCCTGTAAGACATTGTTTAATAAGTTTAAATTAGTTTGCCAATAAGTACTTGATATTTTAGTTTTTAATTTTTATCAGTGATGTTGGTTAAATTCTCCTTATTAAAAATAAATAATCTACGACGTGCATCACATCAAGTCCCATGGTGTGATGTATACATGAGATGTGGCCAGTGCAACCTCTGCCAGCGATCGGTGATCTTGGAAAAATCTGATGTTACATAAAACTTGGTTTGTACCATTTCTTTAGATTTCTTTAGATTACTTCTAAAAATAATATTGCGGATTTCTGCATTTTCTAAAAAATATAAAAAATTATTTAAAAATATAAAAAAGAATTTAAAATACATTTTTTTGTACAATTTTTTTCTTAATTTTTAAAAGCTATTTTTGATTTTCTAGGAATTTAGAATCTTCATAAATTTGCTGTTTGAAACACAACTATGTGCATTTTTTACTGTCACAAGGCTGACATATTGGTAATACTTCAGTATCTCTAAAAATTGTCATTGTTTTTATTTTAAGGGCACCAAAACTAGACACACACCCAGTTGCTAATACAATCTATAACCATAGCTAAGCCTAAGTAATCATATTTCTCGAACTAGCTAAAGCTCAAACAAACTAAAAACTAATCTAGGCCACTTGTCACTACATATTGATAAACAAACTATATTTGAACTAAACCTAATATCAGCGCATACTGGTAAAAAGCTAAACCATAACTAAGCTTAAGATTAATTAGATTAAGCTTGTTTGTTTACGAAATTGTAAGATGTTAAATTAGTAAATGGATTACAGTGGCACCATAGGTTCCAATTTGAATTTTATGATGGGTCCCAACATGTTATTCAAATCGGAAATGGTGCTTAGGAACTTGGCATTGGAACCGTGATGAGATGCCTAATGAATTCAAAATTGACAGGCACTTTAGCCTTTAAGTTTCAAAATTCCTTAGAGTAATTATGCATATATTAGTGGAGCCTTTTTTAGCATTAAGATTCTTTCGGATTTATTGGCAGTTCCGTACTGTTTTTCACTTTCCTGGTTGACCAACCAATTTTAGTTGTAAATACTATGCTAATCTAAGCAAACTTTGACTAAATATTGCTAAACCTTAACTGAGCACATGACAAACCTGGTTAATATACATTTGTTTATAATTTTATAAGCCAGATATGTTGCATAAGCTTGAGTAGATACAAAGTAATCTTATTTCAGATAAAAAAATCTTTTCTAGCATAAACCACATGACATCCTAACAAGAGTGCCTTGAGTAAGATATTTATATAACCAATAATATGATCTGTTCATATTCTGAAAATTGTGCAACAATCAAATGTATAGTTGCTAACATATATACAGGACAAGATAAGCAGTTTATTTCGCAAAAACCTTCATAGAGTCAGCTCTACACTATGATTAAGACAAGGGAGACAATTTAAAATGTATTGCTATGGAGAGTGGTTACTAAAGAAAATGTCGTCTGCTGTACATTATGCACAATTATTTACAGGTGTATGCTGTACATATAAATAAGTCTTAAATTGATAACAGGTTTTTTTATTTCCTTTATGTGCAATCTAAATATCATGCTTGGTTATATTTCATCCTTCAAAATTAGTATATATTCCATTTGGTACCAGTTTTCGCATACAGGAAACAGAACATTTTGATAACCTTGCTAGACAATATGATCATTGGTCCAAAGGTTGAGGCTTTGGCTTATAAACATAAGTACAACGGTTCAAATCCTTGCTGATACTGAATACAATTTAATTCATAAAAATTGTTTTACAATAATATCTTTTATATATCTAGTCATTCCGATACATTGTTACTATGCACATTTTATTTCAGGTACTTCTGCTGATATCATATGCATTTCTTATGACGTAGGAAGGATAATTTTTCATTTTTATTGTTTTATCTTAATACTTTCTTGGCAAATGCAGTGTCCAAAACGATTTAAAATTAAATCATTTTAACATATTTATCAATCAGACCTTATGTGACACCTAACCAGACCTTCCTCTTGATTTATCAAGATGGAGTTGCTGTACCAAAGGCACGATAGAGGGTTTGGGCAGCCTGTTTGTCAGACGTAATAGCATGGTTAAAAGCTACATAATCAAGATCATCGATACGGGTAAAGGTGTTAAATGAAAAATAGATAATGCACTAGTTTATATTTAGAAAACAATGTTTTGAGGTTTACACTGTTAATGATTTATTAGTTTTACCCTGTAAGACATCGTTTAATAAGTTTAAATTAGTTTGCCAATAAGTACTTGATATTTTAGTTTTTAATTTTTATCAGTGATGTTGGTTAAATTCTCCTTATTAAAAAACAAACAAAACAAAAAACAAAAAAACAAAACAAAGAAAAATGATCCCGGCATATTTCTTTAAGAGATACATAAGTTTATACATGGGCAACAATGCGTTGTGATTGGATATTCAGCTAACTCTAAAGATGTGTTGTTTTAACTCAATGTCGATAAGCTGCTGTCTGATTTCCAGGATTTTATTGAGCGCAGGCACCATAAATCAGAACAGTTCCTACGTTGGTATAACTTTCGGCCATGTCTTTTTGAGGAGGTTTGGGAGGGCTACATTTTGATTCTGTGCAAAAGACTTTAACCAGTATCCGCATGTTCGGTTGTACACACTATTAGTGCTGGAGGTCACTTTATCTAGAGGATATGCGTATACTTAAGGGCACAGCTCCAAAGGTATATGGGGCATTTCCAAATGGTAAATATGTTGTGAAGAATGAAGTATGATAATAAGTTCACAGATGCCAGTGTCGGTATGGCGATGGAACAAACTATTACTGGATCGCAAAAGAATTCATTGGAAACACCAAGCAAACGAAATTTGTTGCTCAGTGGTAACTAATATTTCATGAGCTGAACATTGATGATTATCGACATTTTCCGCGAGCTCACAACGTCAACTACAACAACAGCTGGCTTACATGTTCACCATGAGTTTACACGAGCAGAGATAGAACACACTAATAATGCAATCTCGTCAATGGTGCAGTATGTGTTGTCATAAGGAACCCCTTTTGAAGAGTCTATTGCGCAATTTGGTGACAAAGGATGTTGTTAAAACAGTATGAAAGAAAGACTATTGGATCTATGTACCTTTGGTGATGAAATCTGTGATAAATTTCGCATGGCTGGGTATGTTGTAAGTTTAGACGTATCTGGGGGAAAATACATAAACACTAATGCCAACATGTGCAAACCAAAATGCACCAAATGTCTACAAGACAAAATCCTACTCTAAACCTTCAAATGGTCGGACTTATCGAATAATACAGATTGCTAAACTTTGTGGATATAACATGCAGGAGATATTCCGATATGAACTATTAGAAAACCGTATAGTGTTTGATGGTCATGGACTTCTGGAAAAGGGGAAGATAAGTAGTCTTATATAGGATGTAGACCCAGTTCTATTAAATAACACCACAGATGTTGCCTTTCAATCTGACAGTAGTATCCGCTTCATCCTAGACGTTATGGACTGCTTGAGGAAGTTGACAACAAAGCAGCAAGTGATATTCGGCGATAGTGCTACAGCATATTATAAATATATGTCAGCCATCACAAACAATGTGGAAAGGGTTAACTATGGGTTTTACAGCTACCATGATTGTTCACCAAAAGACTATGCACGAATGCATAGGAAAGCCAGGGACGTTATTGACTTGACAAGCTCTGTATGGTTACCTGTTCGGTTTGAAACATTTTAGCCACCGTCTTGCAACAAACTGATGCTCCAGCTGTTCATTAGACAGCAAACCAACGCAACATCGATTGACAAAGTCAAAAGTACCATTCAATACTTCAATGCCTTCTCTGGATCACTAACAAATGAAATAACAATGGCCAACAGATCTGTTCAAAATGGTGTTCAAACAACAGATGTTAACTTAAAATGTGAATTTATAGAAGACGCTGATCTTCGTATGTTACTGCATGCAAAAGATGCAGCGTGACAGGCTTTACCAATATCGTATGCATTACAGTGGACACAGGCATTATGGTGCTGTGCCTCTTTCATCTCACTCGCCTCTATACTATGGGAGTGAAAGAAATGTGGATACGGACTGGCAAATCCTATTTAACCAGGATTATTCTAATCCATGTCGTTGCTGGAAAAGTGTGTCCTGACATGTGTACCTTTCTGCCAGCCGGCCATGCCCTGTCTGGTGCTGATTATACAAGTAAGTTCGAAACCAAAAAAGCATCTAGCAGTTGTAATTCTGTAAGGTTCTTGAACAACTACGGAATGCCACCGTGTATGGCTCCCATTGATGTAAGCATGGCTGCAGCATATAACTGAGCCAGCCATGTCAGTAGTAAACCTTCAAAAATAGTATTCTCTTGGTATGCAAATGGGCATTTTATATGAGAAAATTGAAATATTCTTGAACAAATTCGAGAGTTAATATGGATTAATACATTAAGAAGACGTCAGTCATAATAACTCGCCATATCTATAAATATCATGTAAATATCACTTGAGTCTTTTCACACCGATATATTGCTGATTCTAATGACATGTGATCTAGATGTTCTGACTAGGTTCTAGTATAGTTAGTAAGCAACTGATTCTTTACTTAATGGACATTTCCAAGTGTATCCATCGACGATGTGACGTCATATGACTCATAACCAACTAAGTGACGTGTATGCTGAGGTCATAACCATTACGTTAAATATTCTATTTAACCCGTCTTTAACTCTTAACAGTCCGACACGTTGTACGAATTGTATATCTCTACTGTTTAATAAAGATGCTGTTGAATATTTTAAAACTGGACGCTGTTGCTGCCATCGCGCCCAGTCAAATTAATTTCAAAATATTCAACAACTTACCTGCATAGCTTTCTGGAAATTGATAGTCAGAGAGGTCAGAGATCGATAAATCCCAACACGGACGTGGTGTGGGTGGATCTTAGATTAAGATGGGCGGGGCATGGTGGAAAGGTCCATTAGTCGCAGTCAGCTTAGCACCGTACACCAGTATCACAGTTTGGCGCCGTACATCAGTATCACAGTTTGGCGCTGTACACCAGTATCACAGTTTGGCGCTGTACACCAGTATCACCGCTATGTGAGTCTGTACTACAATTATAGGATTGTATATATATATATATATATATATATATATATATATATATATATATATATATATATATATATATATATATATATATATATATATATATATATATATATATATATATATATATAATACTGGTAGCACCATTGAAGATAACACAATGCAAATTACCTGCTTTTGAAATAACAAGTCTATGTTTTGACAAATGATATCTTCTTCTTCTTTTCGATCGCTGGTATCCCACTTGGAGAGCCGTTCTCAAGATGAAATCTGTGGTTTTCTGCAGTTCTTCCACAGGCCCATACAGCTTTTCAAGAAAAGAGGTTGACAAAGGCCAGATCTCTTCTCTCAGCAGCTGATACGTACTGCAACATTGAATATGTGCTCTGTGGTCTGTTCTGCTTCTCCACAAGGACAAGCGGGCGATGTCGTAAGGTGGAACCGCCTGTACATGTGTTGGTTTAGTCTGTTGTGTCCAGTTCTGAGACGAAAAATGGTCACTTGCTCTGGCCTCGAGAGATGATGGTAGACATCTTCTGATTGAGGTGTTCTATAGAGTGACTTGATGATAGTTTTCATCTCTGTATGGGTAACCATGTTTTCTGTCTGATTTTCTTCTGCACCCACCTTTGCCATCTTGTCTGGTTCCTCATTTCCTTGGACTCCACAGTGTGAGGGGATGCACTTCAATGCAAAAAGACAATCTGTGCAATAGGGTCTGCTGTTCTGCTGATGGTATTAGCTGCATGAACCAGTGCTTCGACTTCAGCTCTGTAGTTTGTGCAGTGTTTGCCTGTCGGTATTGCAGCTGGCTCATGTTGTCCGTTTGGATACTATATGTACAGCCCGGCACCTACGCTCCTAATTGCATCTTTGGCTGATCCATCTATGTAGATCCTTATCCATGTCTCTGAGGGTACATTTCTTTCAGCATGGCTAGGGTCAGGGCCTTCTTGCTCACATCACTGTGTTCATCTTTGGTTGTGAGAGGAGGTACTGTGGTGCGAATAGCTATGCTCTCTAATTTGTTTTCCCAGGGTTGAGGATCAAGGGTGTGGTTTGGGTCTTCTATTTGTGCTGGCAACGTTTCTTGGTGTTTTCTTTGAAGTGCTTTTGATGACAGCTGAGCTTGCCTGATGTTCATCGGGTGGTTGTTGAACGATTTGAACTTTGCAGCTTGTATCAGTGCTTTGCATTCCCTTCCTTTGCTAAGTGGGGGGATGCCTGCTGTCTGCTCCATTTTTTCTATTGGTGTTGATCTCATTCCACCAGTGATGATGCGCAGTGCCTGGTTTTGTACTCTGTCGAGGTTCTGTTGATGAGATTTAGCTGCTGACATCCATGAGCTGGATCCGTACTCAAGATGTGGTCGTACGGTACCTAGGTAGATGGTCTTGAGGATCCTTTCATTGGCACCCCACTTTGTTCCTGCCAGCTTCCTCATGGTGTTTAGCTTTCTTCTGGCCTTTGCCTCTGTGTTCTGGATGTGCTCCTTCCATGTTAATCTTCTGTCATAAGTGACTCCCAGGTATGTCTGCTGGTCGTCGTACTCGAGTGGAGTACCGCCCAGTGTCAGATTTACAATCTTGGTTTTGGTGGACAGTGAGAATAGCATGGCTGATGATTTTTCTTTGTTGATGGTAATACACCAGCGATTGGCCCAAGCTGTAATTGTGTCCAAGGCGAGCTGCATTCTGTAACTGGCAGTCGTTGTGTACTCCTCGGTGCACCAGAGTACGAGGTCATCTGCATAGAGGGCTGCTTGGATCCCATTGGGCAGCTCTGCTACAGTGTCATTAATGAAGAGTATGAACAGAGTCGGTGATAATACTCCGCCTTGTGGCACCCCTTGTCTCAGCAATACATTCTGTCCAGATTGTCCATCCACTAGCACCCTAGCTCGGCGATTGTGTAGGTATGACTTGGTCCATCGGAACATGTTGCCACAAATGCCTGTGCGCTGGAGCTTCACGAGGAGGCCATCCTTCCACACCTTGTCAAATGCCTTCTGCAGATCGATAAAGGCAGCTAGCATCACCTTCTTGGCTTGAAAAGTGTCCTCTATGACCTGTGCAAGATGTGTTGTTTGATGTTCTGTGCTCCTGCATCTTCTGAAGCCGGCCTGCTCTGAAACTATAATGTTCTCCGACTCCAGGTACCACTGCAACCGCTGGTTGATGATGCGCTCCATGGTCTTGCATATGCAGCTTGTAAGACTGATAGGACGGTACCTCAGCACTTTCGTCTTGTTCTTCCCTTTTTTCAGAATAGGAGTCATTCTGGCTTCCTTCCAGCACTGAGGAACCTCTCCATTGGTCCAACTGAGATTAAAGATGTCTAGCAACTTGCGGAGAGATGCATTACCAAGGTGTTGGATCATTTCATTCTAATGCCATCTGGCCCAGGAGATTTCTTCTTCTTCAATTGACGGATAGCCTTCTTCAGTTCTGCTAAACTAATGTCAACTTTCATTGCATCATGAGTGTTGGTGTCTGTTCTTTCCTTTTGCTCTTTTCTAACCTCTTTTTTACGCATTCGTGGTATAGAAATGTTGCTTTCTTTTGCATGTGCCTTCGCAAAGGCATCTGCAGCCATATTTCCTGTCAGTGTGTGTCCATCGTCTTCAAGAGTAATCTTCTCTCCCCCGACACCCTCATCATTTAGTGCTTTAGTCAGTCTCCATAGCTTTGTGGTGTCTCTCTCTAAATTAAACCCTGCCGTCTTTTCCCTCCAGCTTCTTCTTTTGGCTTCCAGCTTGGGCTTTAGATACCTGGCTTTAGTTTGTTGTAGCGTGAAGTGGTTTTCATGACAGGGATTACCCTCTGCATCTTCTCTGGCCTTGTCTAGTTTATCATGCGCTGCTTGCAGTTCTGTTGTCCAGTAGTGGCGGTAGTTTTTCCTGAACCCTCGCGGAATCGCTTCGTTGGCAGCCTTGAGGATACTTGAATTAAATTCCTTGACCACATTGTTGATGTTTCTCCCTTCTACTGCTATATTTTGGGTAAGCTCATTGAAACTAATGCCGAACAGACTCCAATTTGCCTTTTTGTAGTTCCACCTTGGATGTTGAAGTGAACGTGTCGAAATAGAGAGAGTAGGACTGGGCGGTGGTCGCTTCCTCCTAACTGCGATCCGACCACTCTACTGAGGTTTCTGTGAATGTCTTCTGTACAAAATGCCAAGTCCGGCGTTGTTGTCGAGTGCCACCGGCGTGAGTAGACGGTAGGCTGATCTGTAGGATCGTTGACAAGTAAAAGGTGCTTTTCATCTTGCCATGCTTCAATGTCTTCTCCTCGTTTATCAAGTGTTCTGTATCCCCAGCTCTGGGACTGGCTATTAAAGTCTCCCGCAATGAGGAAGTGGCAGTCCGGGACCTGGATTGTGTCAAGTGAGAGATTCTTGTCATTAGGGCAGTAATAATTGACAATTTCAATCACAGAGTTGCTGGTTGTTACCTTGATCTTAATATATTCTGCCTCTTCCATAAAGCTTTTGAGCCGGCTGGCGTTCACGCCGTTTCGGATCAAGGTGATCACCCCGCCTTTCTTTCTTCCTCTTCGATCACACTCGAAAATCTGGTAACCTCTGATCTTAAATGGTTTTCCTTCTTGCAGGTGTGTCTCTTGGATGCAGCAGATATCAATGTTGTTTTCGTACAGGAACTGCTCGAGCTCTGATTTCTTGTTGGTAACCCCTTCTGCGTTCCAGTGCATGATGTTAATACTGGGGATCTCTTTGGGTTTGGTCTTCTCTTTCGGTTGGCCAGTAGCTCTCCATCCTCGTCCCCTGTCTCCACAAGACGAGTTGATGTGACCTCCAGTAGCTGAGGGTGGGCTCCTTCGAGGCGTGGAGCGAGGCGCTGCACCTGCCTGGCGGATCCTCACAGGGCGAGCACCATTTCGGTTGATTCGATCTCCAAGTGTCATTTCATTAGCGTTGTGCATAATGCTCTGGTTAGCCCCTCCAAATCGCTGGAAGACACCCAGTGGCTTACACCCCTGCGCCACGTTGAGGCCGAGCATATAGTCTTAAACAGAGGAACAAATGATATAATATAGGTTCCAATTGGGCCATTCTCTGCTTAGGCATGTTCAATCGTAGCTAAGTGCCGAGCTGATAGCGCATGTTACTGGGCCCGGTACTTGGCCAATAGTGGCCCGACTTGGCCCAGAAAAGAGGAACTCATTTCTTGCTAGGCCCCGCCCATGAGTAGCTAAGCTCCTCCATCTTTTTTCCCGTGTTGGATAAATTTATATTGCTTGACATACAATTCGCACATTTGGCGGAATTTTCCTTAGTCTTGACGAAGCTAGATGCATCAGTGCCCTCACTGTGTATGGTGACGTCAGCCTACATGTGAGGTAATTGAGCATGATGTAATACTGAGTGACAGCTCGGATCCCTACATTGTCCTAGTACTGGCCCAGTAACATGCGTTATCAGGATTGTGAGGTTCCTTAGTTGTCATCATGTTGAATTTCTGCAGACGATATTTTTCATGAAGTCTAACTCTGGGCCTGCTGAATATTTTGAAATCAATTTGAGTGAAAGTTGTTGGTGACTATGCCGCCAACAATGTCCAGTCAAATTGTTTTCAAGATATTCAGCAGGCTCAGAGTTACTGACCATTGAAATTATTGTCTGTTGACTTGCAGTTGTTAGATTGCTAATGCACTTTAATTTTAATGATTATATAATCGTGTTGAAAGTTAAATAATGAAAAAATTGAAATAATCGTCCAAATCGAGTATTTGTTTTTAAATCAATAACTTATATCCAGTAGTAGAATATCGTTTTTCAAGACTAGTCTTCTTCTTCTTCTTTTCGTTCGCTGATCATACCGCCAGTGCTGTAAGTGGCTATCGACATGATCATAAGCACTAAGTGCGTGGATCCATGGTTTATTAGAGTGCACCGTGCGGCCTGGAACCTCCGTCTTCAGCACTCGAGGTTTCTGTCAAGGTTACCTCACCATTACCTCCTTTAGTCGCCTCTGACGACACGCAGAGGATACGGAATGTGTATTCTAAGCCCCACCTACAGGGCAACAAGACTAGTCTCATTTGCTATTATTGGCTTGCCCAAACTGGCGCTCCATAATAATCTAGAATGAGCTCCAGGGCAACGCTGACTCATTTACGCACTGTTTTGACACTGTGCTTAGTGAATCCCTTGACCTAAATAGTTGATAGTAATAGCAATCACAAATTATACTACTACTACTACTACTACTACTACTACTACTACTACTACTACTACTACTACTACTACTACTACTAATACTACTACTTTTTTTTTGTTGAAAATCCGACGCTGACGCAGTCGGATACACTTCCCGGAGGAACTCCTTTAAAAAGGCTTGCAAACCCCCATAAAAAATCGGTTGAAATAGCAGGCTTTATTAATAGAATAACAATACAAACCTAACATGTCAAACAGTGCAGGCTAAAATACTCTATTATCATATACCACAACCGTGGCATAACTACATAGAAAACATAATTAATAAAGAGCTGATAACATAACATAATTCAACAAAGACATTGCTATTTGCACACCGTGTAGTAGTAGGCCCAAATGGCGAGCATAGCTAACCAACAAGTGGTAAAGCCACTCATCAATAATTAGCAGTAAGCTACTGCTAATCATTGATGCCATTGAGCCGATTCATGACCGGCAGGCTAAGTAGATCATATGTAGTTTAACGTAGCACGCCGTATAGTAGTAGGGCCAAATGGCGAGTGCAGCTCGCCAACAAGTGGCGAGGTGACTCGTCAATAAGTAACAAAACGTCCCTCATTGACGCCAGTTAGCCGATTATTAAATACCCAACGGACGTAGTAGTCTTTATATAATATAATGCACAAAGCAAACGTATACAAACTATGACTACTTAGATGGCGCTCTGGGTTCACATTCTATATTTACTTCATTGTAAGTTTTTGCAAATTACCCTGGAACAAATACACCTACAGTAAATATTTACAACAGGAAGCTAATTGTAAGATATCACACTCTGTTAACTGGGAAATCGGATAACCTCTAGAATATTGACATAATGCTCATTTGATATTTACATATTCTGATCCCAAGGTTAGGATATTCGTCAAGATTAGAGTCTCCTAAGGCATTACAATTTTAAAATAAAGGCAATTAAATTAAATTAAAATAGCATTTATCAATATACAGCAAGCAGCGAGTGTGCTAGCTTATACAAGTTCCGCTTCTGATATTTTTAGATATCCGTATTCAATTGATACTAGGCCAGTTTTGCACCATACGTCTTTAAATCTACTTTCTCTCCCATGTTCTACTAGCCTGTAAAATTCACAATGAATGCAGTTTATCAACAATGATCGAAATATAGCTTGTATGGCTCTCTGATGGTTGTTGCCGGTTTTATCTCTGGCCTTTGAACACCGGTGCTTCCAGATGGCCCACACTCCTACAGATAACAGGGTTATTAACAATTCTTTCTCCTTGCTATTAATGATTCGTCCGATAGTTGAGCAATCTTTGAACAAACTTGTTTCAGCAACTAAATTCACATATTTGGTTCCAAATTTAGCAAGGAGCATATTGATATATACCCAAAAGCCTGTAGTTATGCGACATTGAGTAAATAGATGGTCTATCATTTCCTCCTCAGTATTACATAATAAGCACCGGTCTGTACTTGATATTTTACACATATAAGTAAGATGACCGACCAATAGCCTTCGATGGAGTAATCGCCATGCCAATTCCCATGCATTTCTTGGTAGACAAGGTAGATGTATTGCTTTCCAGGCATTTTTCCAGTTCTTTGGCGTGCATCCTAAATTGTTCCAATGCCTAACCACAATAGGAGTCTGTCTCCGACTTTGCATTATAATTCTATACCAGTCTCTAGATGTCATGTTGTATTTTATATGCTCTAACATAAATACTAATGTTGGTTGCAACATATCAATGTTGCCACGTGCTTTCGGCAATTTGAACGATACAGCAGGTATTGCATTCTTTATTATAACAAATAAGCGCTGAGCATCAATATGTCTCATTGATGTTATTCTTGCTACATCTTGCATCGCAATCCATTTACGAGATTTCGGATTTACCATGTCACGTACATATTGAATACCATTTTTGGCCATAGAGGGAATATATAATACATCATCATTATCATGAAACAACTCGTTGCCTCAAAGACGTTGCTCTAAGGCATCTTCCCAACAATTGGGTTGTGGCATTGATCGTGTAAATATTTTTAAGGCTTCGAGCTGTTATTTATATACATTTGGAATCTTTGGATGATTAGGTGACAATTTATTGCACATAAATAAACATTCTACTGGAAATGGGTCAACGTACCTTTGGAGAAGTGCCCTTGAAACACTTGACCAAGATGAGTTTGAAGTAAGTAACTTATTCAAGAATTTGAATTTTAAAGAAGCACACTTTGCTGAAACATTAACCAAATCCAGGCCTCCGGCATGCTTTTCATTGGTGAGGATTGACTGTGATACTAAATGGGCTTTGTCCTCCCATAAGAAGGACAAAAGTAACGTGTTGATCTTTGACACTACTGATTTGGGCATATGAACTACAGAAGCGGTATACCGCAGTCCAGATAAAATTAAATTATTAAGGACAAATGTCCTGCCAAAGACAGTTAGGCGACGTCGTTTCCAATTTAGTAATGCACACTTTAGCTTGGATATCCTTTCTTCCCAGTTTAATAATACATTTTGTTCTCTACTAAAGTAAATACCCAAAATTTTTATGACATCATTTGAGCAGTTAATATCCATCACATTATCAGTTCTGCCCTTCCAATCGCGCAAAAACAATCCCTTAGATTTATCTTTATTGACTTTAAGCCCTGATGCCTTTTGAAAATCTGTTAATACTCCATTTAAAATTCTAAAATTCGTATTTTTACCGGCAAACACAGTCGTATTATCTGCATATTGAGAAACCTTTAGTGCCCTTTCTACGCCACATATACATATTCCAAAGTCATTGCGTTGCCTCAATGTGGTCCCCAACGATTCCATAGCTATGGCGAATAGAAGTGTGGACAGTGAGCAACCCTGTCTGACACCTCGTTCCAACACTACAGGTTTGGATAGCTGATTGTTAACTAAATAGCAACTTGTTATATCAGTATATAAAATATTGACCCATTTAACAAATCTTGAACCAAAGCCAATATGGTCTAAAGACTTAAACAAGAAATCCCATTCTAGTCTGTCAAACGCCTTCTCGTTATCAAGTGCTATTATTGCTGCTGGGATACAATCCTTTTCAACTAATTGAATAAGGTCCCGTATAAGCAAAGTGTTGTTTAATATTGGTCTTCCTGGCACAGAGCAGGTTTGATCATCATGAATGACTTCGCCTAGGACTGCGCCAAGTTGTAATGTTAGTTCCCGAGTAATAATCTTATAATCTACATAGAGTAGAGAGATTGGTCTATAATTCTGTATTTTATTTCTGTCACCCCTCATGTATATAAGCCGAACCTATGCGTGGGCCATCGATGTAGGGAGATGCCCTTGCTTAAAAATGCTGGTTGCTATTTCTTCTAATACTGGCCCAAATATGTGCCAGAATGTTTAATAAAATTCAACTGGAAGTCCGTCACATCCAGCAGACCTTTCTAACTTCATACCTTTGAGGGATTTTGTCAAATCATCAATTGTTATTGATTGGTCACAGCTTTCGCGACATAAATCTTGAAGTCTTTTCGTTATATTAGCTAAAACATCTCTAGTTGCAGTTTCCTCGCTTCCCTCAGATTTATACAATGATTTGTAAAATTCGGATACTGTTTCAATCATTTCTGCATTTGAGCACACTGATACTCCATCATTAGTCTTCAGTGAGCGCATTAATTTCTCTATACCTCTTGCTTTTTCCAAGTTACAAAAGTAACGTGTAGGCTTTCCGCCCTCGGTGTGCATTTGTGCTCTTGACCTTATTTTTGCGCCATAAAAATGATATTGCTCTATTTCATTTAGTCTACCTTTTAATTTAACTAATAGTTCGTAATAATTATATTCTCCATCATTAATTTTCTTATTAATTTTACACAACGACCTCTGAAGCGCCTTTTGACGCTTTCGTATTTCACGTGTTTTCCTAATGGAATACTGCATTGAAATATATTTCAGGTCTGATTTAGCATCTTCCCACCAGTCGGTTATACATTCATACGAACCTCTTCTTTCATCCCAATGCCTCCAACAACTTTCCACACATTTGCGGTAGCAACTATCTCGTAGCAATGCTACATTAAGTTTCCAAAATCCATCTCCTCATTTGACCCAGTCAGCATTGTCTAATGTGATGGAAAACGTATTGTGATCAGAGAAAGTTACTGGTTTTATGGTAGTTTTACACATGTAACCTTTCAATGAACGTTCTACATAGATTCTGTCTAACCGTGAAGCTAACCTTCCATCGGTTGAAAACCAAGTAAATTCCCGGCCTTCTGGATTTTCAATCCGATAAGTGTCTAACAAGCTTTTATTTTCACAAATGTGTTTCAAAATATTATGCGATGTGTCATTAAAATTAGACCTAGAGTTTCTGTCTTTAGCCTCGTCTAATATGCAATTAAAGTCCCCGCCCATAATTAGGTTTTCAGGCGTTCTGTCTTGAATTATTGTGGAAACATCATTTAGAAATTCACGGCGCAATTGATGAGAGGTAGGTGCATAAAGGCACATCAAATTTAAACTTGTGTTTAGTACATCAATTGATACACAAATCCATCGTCCATTTGGATCTAATGACGACGATATAACGTCAACATAGTTGAGACAGCGGGCAGGATAAGAATGGGCACTCCCGCACTATTATCTTGTGATAAAGAAAAAAATCTGCCCTTTTGAAATATCTTTGAGAGATTCATACACTTAAGCTTTTTGAATTTTGGTCTCTTGTAGAAAAGCAATATCAACTCTCTCATTTGCTAATTCTTCAAGCAAGTGGCGCTGCTTGAATTCGGTATTTAATCCTCTGCAATTGATGGTGCAGATAATCATAATTTGTAAAATGATGTTTACAACCGCCATCATTAGATTAACTAGATTTGGGTTTTTAACTCGTTTCTTAGAATATTTACCTAATTTTCCTGCGAATTCAATATTTCCTAGTTCTACCACAGACAAATATTCATATTTGGAAATATCAGAATCATGGCGCAGTAGACATATGGCACTAACACTTCATCCCCTTCTGATCGGTACATTACCATTTCATCTTTCATCTGTGAACTCTGTGTTTGAATGGACACATCTGATTCTGCAACTGACATTGTATCATCATCCATATCATTTACTTCAATCTCAGATTCTGAGCTATTGTCTTCTTTATGACGCTTATTGCTACTTAAGTAACATTTGGCAGGAGCATCATTTACCATATCTTCAAGCTGACTTAAATCAAGTGGGCTTAGCGGAAAATCGACTGAACTTTCTGTCTTCTGAGTCCTAAACTTATCCTGTTCTAATTTTAATTCATCTTCTAAGGAATTGTAAACTGGCTCTTCTGTAAGATCATCATTTTCCTGCGTGTCTTTTACAGCAACGTTTGGCTCCACTGCATTTTGGGTATTTTCTTGACTTAAGGTTATACCCTCCTCTAATACATGAATTTCATCAACTGTAGTTACTTCAATAGGATTTGATGATTTGTTTGTGTCATTTACAGTGGCATGAACCAAAACAACAGCTTCCGGAGCGGTTACTTCAGAAGCATTTGACTCAGTTGCATCCTTTATTTGGCGATTATCTCCTGATACTGAGGGCTTGTTTTGATTTTTTGGACAGCGCCATTTAAAATGGTCAACTGAACCACAGAGCAAACATTTGTTTCGATTGGGACAATCTGTTGCCAAATGGTCAGTACTTAGGCAGATCCGGCATTCTTTAATTTGCCCTCTATACCATAAGGGCAGGACAAAGCTGCCATCAAGCGTCAATCTGCTTGGTAAAGGGCTATCCACTTTATCAAACCAAATACGTCTTACACCGTTTTCTAGCGTTCTGTCAAAGGGATACGTTTCCGGTTCAATCTTTTGCACTTTGCCATACTTCTTGAGTTCACTCATGATTCTGTCATCTGGAATTTCTAGTGGAACTTTCATTTTCACTAGCAACCTATCTGACGCGATTTCCTCTCCGTTACAAACTTCACCTTTTACAATAAGAACATCTTCCAGAAGCTTTTCCTTGACCCCCTCATTTGACACTGTTACATTCCATACAGTTTTAGTAACATTGATAAGCCCCTGCAAAGTAGCAGGTCCCGCGCCAACGACGTCTTTTAACCCATGATACACTTCGATAGTCGTGACACCCCACCCCTTAGTTGTTATTTTAAGGCTTAGGGTACGCTTATAGGTTGCCATGGTGGTTTATCAAAGGAGGAACCCCATACTTCTACAATATATAATAAATATATACTTATATAACACCAGGACGTCAGGGAAAGTGCTAAATACTAAATAAATAGTGTCCCCTTTTGAAACCCTGACGTCTACCAACAAATATACGAATAGAGAGTACAGTCGTATATTTGTTAGTTTGAACCACTTTCTAAGTGGTTCACTAACACCTAGCCGATTAAAGTATACTAACAAATATATGAATAGATAGTACAGTCATATATTTGTTAGTCGGTTCGAGTTGACCGGGGACAGCCAACTGACTATAAGGATTTATATAGTCAAAGAACTAGGATTGTTCTTACAAATGACAAAGGAATTAAATCCACTCACTCAAGCGATCTTGCCAAATATAATGCGCTAGCCTACGAACTATAGAAATAGCAGACTGGCGCGGGGAGAAACGTATTGCATTGACCACAGTAAGAGGAGCCCTATTAAATGGCGGAAACCGCCAGCTAGGAGGAATGCCTTTAGAAAATGGAGACACAAAATGCGCTCCAACCAAGACAAGAATTTACAAATTAAACATAAATTTTGAAAGGAAATACTAATACGAAATATATGTATAAAATTTTTCTACAAAATCGCGCTAGAAACTAGCAAATTCGGGAAGCAATTGCAGAGCTAAATAAACGCGTGAGTTCACTTCGACTACTACTACTACTACTACTACTACTACTACTACTACTACTACTACTACTACTACTACTACTACTACTACTACTACTACTACTACTGCTGCTGCTGCTGCTGGTGCTGCTGCTGCTGGTGCTGCTGCTGCTACTACTACTACTACTACTACTACTACTACTACTACTACTACTACTACTACTACTACTACTACTACGACGACGACGACGACGGTGCCGTCGACGACGACGACGAAGACAACGTCCGAATGACACGTCCGAATGAAGTTATTTTAGGTTTGTATCAGCAGACGATACCACTGACGTTGTTGGTCATACAACATAAAGTGTACATGATGATAGTTTTTAGCTACAGTTAGACTAGTATATGTTAATTCTGTTTCTATGGCCGTGCTTCTGCTACGGCCGATGATTACTGGCGCGATGGTGCGGCTACATCTAATGTCATGGCCGGTGTTAACGGCATATTGTGTCACATTGTTAGTTGTACTACTGCTTCTATTCTTGGTGTGAAACATTAAGCAATAACTTTCAAGATGTTGATTATAAACATGGTTATATCAAATAGACAATGGAGACAATGCTCAGTTACAGAGATACACCATTGATATGATATGATAAAAAGGAATTACCTTTATTAATATTATGTACCTAAATACTAGCTGTATATATGGTCCTGGGATGCTTGTTGCTGTAATCTCTGAGGGATCGCTCTCATGCCTCCGTGTTCTGGAATAATAATAATAATAATAATTATAATAATAATAATAATAATAATTAGTTGTAGTAGTAGTAGTAGTAGTAGTAGTAGTAGTAGTAGTAGTAGTAGTAGTAGTAGTAGTGGTAGTGGTAGTCGTAGTCGTAGTTGTAGTCGTAGTTGTAGTCCTAGTTGCAGCAGCAGCAGGAGTAATCTTTATTCCCAGTCTTCCATATGATGAGTCAACACGATAGATGGGAACTACCCATTTTACATAGCCACTCCGTGTTGCAAAGTTTTCACTTCAACGTGAAATTCATAGTGCTACATAATGTCTTGAATCAATACGGATATTTCCGAGCGGAAGGTAAGAGTTCGTTGCTGAACCGCATGATTTTGTCCATCTACACCTAATCCTTTCACCATACACTAATATGGTGTCGTTTGTCCGTGGTTGGGGGTGAGGTGACGGAATACCATGGCTCTCGCGCAGCTATTATATTTTGTACCTCCCCGTATGAAACCCATTACCCATCCTCTAATACAGGTAGGAGGGGGGCCATTATATCAGAGTTCCCATATAAAGGTGATATTCTGTCCGTCGATGTCCAGTCCTTCAACCATGTATTACTATGGGGGTTGGCGTGGGTCAGAATATGATGGAGACCTCCCACTCAGCTAGCATATTATTTCCTCATACATAAATAGTTAGCCTTATTCTAAACAGGATTGGACATTATATTACAACTCAAACTGAGCCATGATATTTCGTCCCCATACCTAATTCATTAACCATGCATACATCTAGTAGGGTGGGCTCAGAATATCATGGCTCCATCTCAGCTATCGTATTATGGCTACGCATACTCATAACAATGCCCATACTCTAAAACATGGTTGGGTACGTTTTATGATGGGTCATACTCAGCCATGATATTTTGTCTGTACAACGTAATCCATCAACCATATATTAAAATTAATATAGTGGCGTATGGTGGTGGTGGTGTGGCGTGTGTATGTATGTGTAATATATGGCCCTCATTCATCTACCATATTATGTTCCCAACCAAATCACAAACCATTATTCATACTGTGAAACAGGGGGGGGGGGGGCGGGGGGGGGCTGGGGGCTGGGGGCGTATATCACAACTCAAGCTCAGATATATTAGTTGGTCCACCATACTTAATTCTTTAACCACATATAAATATAATGAGAATGTGGTACATAATATCACAGCTCTCCCACCCTGCTATCTTATTATAGCCAAACCTGCACATACACTTATCCACAAAAGCATCATCCCTAATTTAAAATGTGTGCGGCGTTTATCATACCTCACCCATATATTAATCCAGTGAGTAAGGGGCATGGTGGTTATGTGTCGTGTATGGATGTGTGTAAAAGATGACTCTAATTCAGTCAGCTATTATATTACATATACATTACCCGTACTCTAAAACAGGATGGGCACCCTCAACCATGATATTTGGGCCGCACATACCTAATCCAATAACCATACATTAACCAGTTGGGTGGGAGTGGGTTGTGTGAGGTGAGGGAATACCATGGCCCTCATTCAGCTATTATAGTATTGTTTTCCCCACACACGCACACACGTCCAAGCAAATGCACTAACATACGCACGCACGCACACAAACGTGCACACGTGCACACACGCACGCACGCTCGCCCGCACACACACACATGCACGCACGCACGCACAACCCCACACACATACGCACACACACACGTGCGCACACACACACGCGCGCACACACACATATGCACGCGCGCGCGGGTGTACACACACGCAGTCGCGCACGCATGCGCGCAAACCATTATCCATACTCCATTATCCATATCACAGCTCACACATAACCATGGTATTTTGTCCGCCCATATCTAGTCCGTCAAGCATACATTATCATAATGGTTAATGTGGGTCAGAATATGATGGAGACATCCCTCTCAGCTAGCATATTATCGCCTCATACACAAATTGTTAGCCTTACTCTAAACAGGAACAGGGTGGAATATCATATCACAACACAAACTCAGCCATGATATTTGGCCCCCATACCTAATTCATTAACTATCCAGAAATATAGTGGAGTGGGGGTCAGAATATCATGGCTCCAACTCAGGTATCTTACCATGTTCACGCATACATATACTACTATCCATAGGCTAAGCATGGTGGGTAATGAAAGGATTGTGGTGTCTGTGTGTCGTGTGTGGATCTGTGCAAAATATCGCTCTAATTCATCTATTATATTATGTGCCCACCTATACATATACCATTATCTATACTCTAAGACAAGGTGGTGGGGGGGGGGATGTCATATCATCGGTCAAACTCAACCATGATATTTGGTCAACACATATCTAATCTATTAACCATACAATACTCTTGTGGGGTGGCAGTGGCTGGGTGAGGTGACCAAACACCATGGCTCTAATTCAGCTGTTATATTATGTCCCCACCCGTAAGCAAATCATTATCCATACTCTAATACAGGGTGGTATAGCAGTTTACTAAAGACATGCCCGGCCTGTGAACTTCCAATGGGGTTATGAGTGGTGCGCGAACATCTTGACGCTATGGCGGCAGCCACCATATCTAGAAGATCACTATCAGGACATTCAGAGCAAAACTCTGCATTTATAGGTTTGGGTTTGTCTCTAGCCTGCAAATCCACATGCAAAGTTAACGTTGGAGAGAAAAGCATCATATTTTGTACAGAGTTGGCACATGTAATTCCTTTAAATTATACTCTCCTCGTGATTCCTGGTATCACTTATGACGAGAATGAAGCGAGGATTCTAAATCCTTTTACCATTTTAAAATCGGCCCAGAAATAGCCGAGTTATCACTAATTAGACCGTCAACTTCCTTTCAAAATATACTTCTCTATATCCATACCGCATGCGTGTACTTAGTGCATGGGTGAACTATAGCGTATCGCATGACCGCTTTCCCTGCCTCTGCAGCCTGCGCGCTGATTGGTTGTGGCGCTCCAGCTTTGACGTCACGACTAGTATAAGGGGGGCTGAAAAATCAGAATCGAGAGAAATCAGAAGAGAGGAGAGAAGGTGGTAGGTTTTGTGGCCAGAGCATAGCGAGACGCAGGCAACTGCTTAATGCTAGCATTGTTGCATACAACAGCAGCAGTGCCTATCGGATTTGAGTCCTCCTCTCTGGCACACGACTACTGCATCTGCATCACAGTTTTTGTATGCTCCCGGAAAGATATCACCCGGGAGGGGGGGGGGGGGCGGGCTATAACGAAATTAATGTAAGGCAACCCACGCTACAAACATGGACTTTCTTGCGGATGGGCCTGTGGGCCCTGATGTAAAGCTAGTCGGAGTATGTAGGGCGAATGATGCTCTCAGTGGATAACTCGCCAGATCTGCCATACCACGCCGACCAGTGGTAGTTCCAAATCCGCACATGTGTTGTGCTCAGTTATAGACATTTGGACCGCAGTCAGGGGACATTGAACGATGCATGGCACGAGCTTTGTGGTGCATCTCGTCTTGTGATCCACCAGAATGCATCCGCATTTATTAACTTTGAACTCTAGCCCTTCATAACCACAGTGCAGCTGAAGACCTCCTCACCAGTACAGAACTTTCTAAATACCGCCTAAATGGTTTACGTTGCGCGTAGATGTGACTAACTACCAGCCATCCGCACCGGCAACGGTTCCTCTTCACCACTCCTGAGAGTGAGTCGTATCAGACAGGTCTCCTGCAGATTTTCGTAGCAGCTAACTTCCGCATTGTGCCATCTCGCGTTCTAAATACGTAACGCTTCTACTACTCTGATTCCAGAACTTATTATATTGGTATATTTATGTATTACTTTTCTGTAACTGGTACTGATAACTAACAGGTACCGCACGGTCGTCTGAGACCGCATTTTATAGTTTATCTTTTAGCTGTATATATTTATTTTTATTTTTGTGCCGATGACTAACAGGCACCGTCAAGATCGTGTGACCTCTCATTTTACTGTACTGTAATATGGCCGTAGCCATTCTAGTTGTATATGTTTTGCTTATTTTATAACATTAGCACCACAGTTCGCTATGCTACGAAATGCTGCAACAACAACCACACCGCCTTGTTCCCCACATCAACAATTTTTCATTGAGGTAGCTGTTCATGTTCTCACTACGCGAACATGACATGCCATCGACTAAACCTGGACTATTCTAGCTCAATAGGATAAGTTTATATTTTGTACATTTTGTGTAAGTCTCTTTTCCGGGAGTTAGCGAATGTGTAAATCCACACACTGTCTAGATTGTATAAATTGGTCATATAACTTAAGGCCTCCTATTCTTACAAATATAAGAGTGATTGTCTCTATCCAGCATCCGGGCTTACTAATTGTTAGAACTTCACTCCGCCACGTTGTTTAGTGCTGACTTATTGGGGTTTCAGAGTTGTTAGAAACAAAGTGTTGATGACCGCATACACTTCCCATGTATCTTCGGATACTAGTTTTGGTTAATTAACCCTGCCAAAGTATGAAGCACTATGAAAATATTATAATTACTGGCCTGCAGTGCACCTCTGGGAGAATTTACATAACCCTAAAGACAGGTAAAGTGTTAGTCCTCCTGGACACATATCTTCATCTAACTCTACAAGTGACTGGGTGCGGTCGTAGAACCCACCATGCCCTCACTGGAAGGTCACTATATTCGGATAGCTGCATCTTTGTCCCCACCTTAAACTTATATGTGCTTTTTAATGCTTTTCTAATGTGACCTGTTTCTGTGTTGCCATATGTGGCCTTAATGCGGTGGCGACGAGATCGTCATATGATTCTGGAGCTGCCCCATCATGACATTTGCGCATGCTGTCTAACTGAGGGGAATGCTCCATGAGGGTGACCATATGGTCACCAGACATTCTCGCCGGTCAGGCCTATATGTTAAAGATAGTTAGATTACCCAGCCATTTGCAGCCTAACCTTGAGCTGGACACAAAAACTAAATGTTAGAGTAGGATCTAGTAGAATGACCACATAAATAAAGCGGCAACTACAAATTCTGTATCCTGGAGCTTACTCATAAGATGACGGTGTTGAATTCTGTGGACATCATCCACCTCATATTCACGTAATGCAGTGTGCATCACAATAACTTATAATTTCACCAGGTTGACTCTTTTACATAGCATAGTTTGAACAAGGAAGTTGCCATTTTTTCCATCTCTCTTCGTCCGCTTCGGCGTTGTAGGCATTTTCCTGTGACAGAGGCCCGCGTGAAGCCCGCGTGAGTTTATATTAAACTTGCTAAGTAGCCACGTTAGGAACCTCCTTTGCGGGGATGTCTCACAGATTATGATCTATGAGGTACCTCTGGCGAGGACCATAATGCCGAGTTATCAACTTGACCCTATGTACTTCACTTCTCCCTTGTAGCAGCAAAGGGGTACCATTGTTTGTCTGTTACATGTATTTATCGTATGTATTTAATTATGTCGAGGCTCTAGATGGACCTAATGGACCATCACACCGGTGACACAAATAAAGAGGATGAGACCGAGTGGATTAACTTCCACTTCCACTTCCATGGCAATAGTCGCACAGCCCCACTGGACCATGAATGTTCCACCGGCTCTAGAAGTCGGTCTTTTATACAATCTGGAAACGTGCAACACCGGATTTGCACCCCCAAGATCCGCACCTAACCAGCAGCCTCGCCCCAATGTACCATGTACTTGCGGTGCCGTGGAGGGAGATTGTCCGGCGGAACAGCTCGCCACCTCGGAGGCTACATTAGCATCATCATCATCATCGTACTCAACATCATCATCATCATCGTCCTCGTCGTCGTCGTCGTCGTCGTCGTTGTCGTCGTCGTCGTTGTCGTCGTTGTCGTCGTTGTCGTCGCCGTTATTATTTTTATTATTATTATTATTATTATTGATATAAACCTCTGCTTACTTCCAGCTTTCCATGCGATTTTGCAGCATAATGATGGTAATAGATGGGAACTACAACCATTGGTAGTCATTTTAAATACCCAGTAAAACCATCAGTATAGCACAAATAATCAGCTTAGCATAAGGTGGTCATAATATTATATAATTTACTGAATCAAAACGGACATTTCCTGGCTGAGTTTAATTGCCATTTTGAAGATTAAGTGCCTTTGCTCCTGATTAGGAATATCATTTTTAAATGACATTTTTCTATAACTTGTGAATGCCTGGATGAGACCTAGCCACCGGTGTACAATATTTAGTCATGTTTATAGGGAAGAAGTCATTCTCAACATGTTGCTTCCAACCAAATCATTGAATAAATCTATTGCTGAGATTGCAACCAACGTGTCTACTGAAAAACCATATAATATGTATACATATGTTTATCTTAATATCAAGGCCTTCGAATCACTGCCACCATGGAAAATGGATCTTATACTTTCAATGATCTACGTTTCAGGAATCATTGCGAACTCACTTCTTCTCGCATACCTGCTCTATTATAAACGATACAAGTCTCCGATCTTCTGTGTTATTCTTAGCCTATGTATTGCCGATCTGGGTTCTTGTGTGGCAAGCATTATATGGCTCCATATAGATCCCATCATGCGCCTACCACCGTGGATGTGCAAGGTATCTGTAGCATTGCTGACCATTTCATTGTTTTCCAGTACATATCATATAGTTTTATTCGCAGCTCTAAGGTAGGAGAAATAATAATAATAATAATAATAATAATAATAATAATAATAATAAGAATAGTGATGACGACGATGATGATGATGATGATGATGATTGATGATGATGATAATGATGATTAGCTGCGAACACTTCTGTCAGCTGCAATCAGTTTTCCCTGAACCTTCTTCAGTGTGTCTTATCCACTGCGAGTGTCCTACACTCCGGTAAGTTCTTTCTCGTCTTTAGTCAGTTAGTGATCCTAGATTGAATTCTTTAAAGTCTGGTCGCAAAACACTTAGCAAGTTGATGTCTTGGCGTTCCTGGCCTGCCTGATACAATGTTGGTACCTACGACTGCAAATTCTAATGTTATCCGAGCAGGCATATTTTCTGGCATTCGAACACAAACCATCGTTTTTTCGCTACCCTTACCAGTGAAGACTTCTCTCAGCTGCAACCAGTTTTCCTTCAACCTTCTCCACCCTGCCTTATGTACTGAGAGCGTGCTAACCTCGTGTAAGCTCTTTTTCGTCATTAGTGAGCCTAGAACACATTTCAAGTCGCAAGCAAAACACTTAGCATGTTGATGCTGTGGTGTCCTTTGTGCGCCCAATATATGTTGATATTTACGACTGCGAATTCTAACATCGCTTTTGCACTAACCTTACATATATTGGGTCTTTGTTACAGTTTCTTGAATGTTGCATTTCATATTAGACTGTGTGATCATCGATGATTTTGTAATGACTAGCAGCTGTGGTGCCGTGCACAACATTTGTTCAAGAGGGCCAGTGGAGGAGCAAAGCTGTTGCAATTATATGTATGCATGATTACTGTATTATGCGACAATAGTAGTAGAAAGAGTACAGCTACAATCCATCTTTTTCGCTTCTGTCTGATGTGTCTTGCCCTCAGCTGAATCGTTAGCTTCCTCAGGCCCATTCTTGATTTGAGTGTACGGAGTCCTGCTTTCTTGAGGTCATCTCGTAGCACACATCGCAGATTTATGCAATGACATCCTCTACTGGCTTTGTGTTTGCTGGTTCCAAGTAGCGTAAATCCTAAGGCTGTTTGTGCTGCCATATCTTCTGGTATCCTTAGCATATGCCCAAACATGGGCGTTTTTTGCTGGGCGACTTCTATAGACAGTGGCGAAGTATTACACATTTTGTATAGTGCATCATTCGAAATTATACTGCATGGCCATCAGTGTTCAGTGATGGTGCATAGGTCTTTGCCGGGGCAAGCATCAGCTTTGTCTAGAGCTGCCTTTGGAGATGGCCAGCTGTTACAGTAATACAGCATCACGGATACACTGGTTGCACAGTATAAATGTAGTCTTTGGCATTTTCTATCTACGAATCCGTATCCTCCAGAAAGACTGGAAAGCTATGTTCCGCATAACACAGCCAGCACCAATGCCAGCAATGCCGCAAAGATATGAGCGCAGAATTTTATTCTCATCCGTAGTTCGCTACCCAGAAGTGGATCGTCGTTGTCTTTAGTTTCATGCTTTGTAGATACGTATCTGGTGGGTGAAAGTGATTCCCAATTTTTCGTCTCCTTGCAGCTATTGGGAGAATTTCGTCAAGGAGTTTCTTTTCCTCGTCTATGAATTCTACATCGTCGGCATGTTCCATCTCTAGTAGTACACCCAGTACTGGCACTGTGGTTAAGGTGGGTGGGTTTGGTCCTATGGAATATGCCCGCACATATTTCAATGCAGCAGCAAGGCAACAACTGAAAAGTTCAGGCGATAGACCTTCTGCCTGAGGGGAGCTAATTGATGTCTTAAACTCTACAGACTTCACTGACGTGATTCGTACTCTCAGCTTGGATTGGCAAGTAGTGGTCTCACCAGTCGCAGCGCATTTTCATTGCATAAGGCCTAGCGTAGTGCATTTAAGATTGTTGAGCAGTTAATTGTGTCGAAGCCGCGTGACATGTCAATGCCCATTATATGGAAATCCCAGTGTTTGGACATGACTACTGACACAAAGTTGCGTTGAGCCCATGTAATGTCTGTGCAACTGCACTAACATTTGAAGCCACTTTGGCATGATCCGTTGAAGGCATCAGTCTTGTCCCGGTTGCGGCATAGAGTAACATTGTATACGATTTTCTGCATGCTGTTGAGGAGCACACTGGCCCGAAGATTGCCTGGGATCAGGTGCCCTCTTTGGCGTGGGTAGCGCGACAAGGGTGCCTTGGCCTACAACATCGATGGGAAGGTGGTGCATAAAGGTTGTATTGATTCGGTGCGTGATCGGGTTTGAGACAATGTCGCATGTATGTTTGAATATCTCATTGTTCATGCCACCAGGTCCAGATGCACGTCCATTATCTCAGCACCTTCTCAACTTCTACTGCTTTAATTCGTGTTATTAATGGCCTGGGTTCTACTGAGAACGAGTACGAAGGCTCACCATCGTGGCCAGTGAACTGTTCTAGAGCCATTCTCGACTAGCTTAGACTTTACCCTATCCAGTCCCGATAAGGTGTCCTTCATCGTTGTTTACAGTGTGTGGTGGTGTGCGGTCAGTAAATCTCATGACCCAGGATGCCCGAAAGATTTTGTGATAGTTATTCGTGGCAGTGATTTCATCGGCTTGTTGAATAGCAAGATCCTTTAAGTGTTCGCTAATGTGGCACAAACTATTGTTGTGCTCTTCACCTCGGCCATTGATAGATGCGCAGCTATAACGCGTTCTGCTTTGGATGGTCTTACTACTACACAGTCGTCTGTATACCTCATTTTGCTGTTTTAAAGAACTCATATGGTGCTGGTAGCTGATGATTCCATAGATTTTAATATTTTGGTTAGGGCTTCGTGTGGATCGGAGCTGACCACGATGTTAACGATCTGATCCCCGAGAGCCTTTTTGTATGGCATCTGAGGATCAGTGTCCCTGATGTGCTTAGCTAGGATGTAGATGATTCTACCCTCTTTCCTGGTATGCTATTTATACATTAGGTAGAGATGGGCCATCTGAAGGTGTGTAGTGAATGGCTAATTGTCAGAATTGAGGTCTCTGCCTCCATAGGAAAGACCATCGCAAAGTAGAGGATTGATTCTCACTATTTGGTAGAGGATTGATGTTGTAGACTTATAGCCTTTTGGTACATTGCGATTAGCATTGAGCCCTGCCCATGGTGTCCGGTGATGTCATGCGTAGTTGAAAGCAGTACATGTGGCATATTAGGCCATTGTTAACTAAGAAATGCCATCAGGGCATCCCCATTGCTGTACCGTGTGCTCTCTCCATACCATCCGATGTATCTGAACTTTTGTCTGGATTGGCGAGATTAGCCAGCTTGGAGTTGAAATCTCTAGACACGAACAGTTGCCATATGGCTGGGATTGGAATAGCTGAGCACAGTTCTGCATAGAAGGAATCTAATTTTGGCTGGATTCTCTTTGGCTGTTTGCTGACAATATATTTTGTTGCAATTATATGGCATTATGGAAATGCATGTAGCATCATTTTAGAGCCACGAATCCACTACTTCCATGTTTACTGTTGTGCATAAAGTTTAAATCTCGAAAGCTGTAGGGGAAAACCCCCAACATTCTACTTCTGAGTGCCACGATAGGGTACGTTCATCCTTCATCTCTGTGCTGTCTGATAGACATACGTGGGTGCACTCTGTTTTGTCTTTATTCATGAAAAAGTGTGCAGTCTTGTGCTGTCCTGCAGCTAATAGATATAGTGTATTGAGAAAACCCTTTTCCTCATCGACAAAGTGAACACCATAACCTTGTGGAGTGTTCTCATACAGATGATTGTGCTACGGCGAGGTAGCACGTGAAGAGCATTAGTAACACACCATCACTTATGCTGCTGTTATTAATGTTTCAAGCTGTGTAGAAAGCGGTTTAGGTGTGTGTTGGGGATCGGATCATTTCAACTGTTGACTTGAAAACTTAATAATTTAGTGGCCAGCTGAAAGTGAGATTGAGAGAACAACTATCAGTGTCACTTGCGGATTCGTTTACGCTTTCTATGTTGGTGAGAGATGATACAGCATTAGTGAACCTTACAGTTATGGCCCATTATCTACACCTCCGGCCATATTTCCTAGGTCAGTGTTAATGTAATGCGTGCGCCAGGTGTGAGTCCAGGCAGGGTTTCGACGTCGAGTGATGCATTTGAATCGATGGGTGTGAATGGCATATAGGAACTGGCCACCCATGTGCTCTAGTGTAATTTGTTTCCTTACACTTCTCGGGCTTAGATGGGGACATCTAATTCCTACTTAGGTATTTACTTGCGCAAATGACGATGATTAAGAAACTATCTAATGGATTTGGATGAAATTTCTATACGTCTAACAAGGAGTGTTACTTCTGCTTGTGAGAATAGTCCAGAAAGCTGAGTGAATAATAAGTACAAATTTCAAACAACTAAACATACAGAAATGAGGAGCTAAATTATGGTTATCTAAGCGCATGAAATATTATCAGAGTGTTGACAAGTGTCGGATTAGATGATCGTAGTAATGGGTGGGGAGAGTTATAGTTGTTGCTCACTACACTGTTGGGTAGGCGTAGCGTACGGTATGGTCCGCAATTCCGCTGCAACTTGCTTTTCTATGGAAGCTTAAGAAGATCAGCACTAAAACTATCCCTGTGCTTTATAAGAAACATGACGAACATAGAGAAGTCACCGCGTTTGCAAAGCTTGCGTAGTGAGGACACGTTGCCTATGGGTGCTGCTATTAGTTCCCACACTCTTCCAATGTGAAATGTTCGGGAATATATGTCACACTAACTGTAATTGCCACCCACCACCGAAGTGTGAGTAGTCAGCATTAAGTACACAACTCCTTCGTTACATACTATTTTGCAATCATTTGGAAAATGGCATATGTTCGTTGCGAGTGATGAGTGTCTTGTGCCCTTGGAAATAATCTTAAATCTACACGACAGCGCTACAGACTGGTAAAATCGGTTGTTGTATATACGTATTATTTTGCGATCATTTGGAAAATAGTTTACGTCCGTTCGGGGCGCAAGGCGTGTATTGTGCCCACAAACATAATCCAAGTTATAACTGTCGGCACAAAGGATTACCAAAGGGCAGCACCATTCAATACTAGAGCCATAGGGCGCTGGTACACAAGTAGGCATATTCTACCAGAATGGGAGAGCATGTATTGTGCTCTGGGCTCTATTTGAGCGAATGAAGAGAACTGTCGTTTTTGAGAGACTAAGTATTCACTCTCTTGCAGTCGGTAGCTATCGATTATGATTACGGTAGATTGCACCCAGGTCCGCTAGGGTTGCTATTTTTAGAACGCGTTTAAATCAAAACTATTATCCGACTAGCGGTAGAGTGGATATAACCCTCTCAAAGCAGCGGGAATTCAGAGTTAAGTATTTTATTATAGTCTCCAAAATAGTATGTTTTTGTTACTAATTATATTACGTAGTTGAATAAAGTGTCAGATTAATATAGCCAGAACAATTTTATTTCTGATAAAAATATGTAAATTGGCGTTTCTTCAATTTCTTCAAATTTCCAAAAGATAATTTAGTAATTTTTACGGCAATATATGCCGGTGATCGTCTGCATCAGCCAGTAATATTTCACCGAAAATAGAAGACAGCTATGCTAACAACAGAAATTGCTAACTCAAACTTGTATTAAGACACCACCCAAGTGAGAGTCAGAAGGCAGTCCCTTATGCTAGCTAGTTTCTTAATAAGGGTTCAAATACATTGCTTTAAGACAGGTTGCCTCTTAACCCTTTCACCCATAAACGCTGGAAAAAGTATACTCTTTATGATATAAAAGTTATTTTGTTGAATATTTTGAAATTAATTTGACCCGAAGACGTTGTGCATTACACAGCAATGTCATGCAGTCAAATTAATTTCAAAATATTCAACAGTTTTACTGTGAAGATGTCTTGAAAATATAGGGAATTCATCAGTGAAAGGTTTAATACAGGTGGTCTTCATACCAGGCTCAACTGAGTGTGTTCCGAATCATTCATTTAACACATGTACATCTGGCGGAATGGCCCAGTTAGCAGCAGGGATGGGTATTGCGATGCTGGAGTTTATTTAGAAACTAATTTAAATGAGTCATTGGTGCCTTAGGCAGCAACAACTTATAATATATTAAAATATTTTAACAGTATAGATGTCAGAGCACGTAATACATATCTTAAATATTTAGGCAGCTAGGGAAAAGGGTTAATCCGTTAATTTAGCCTTTGTCTACTTCGGCGATGAAAGCTTGCGGGGTGATACATCAACGGATGATAGAGCTAAAACTCCAATTACACATTAATTAACCATTTTCCTCAGCTGGCTAAATATTTAAGATATGAATTGTGTCCTCTGACATCTATAATGTTGAGCATTTTAAAATTTATTTGACTGAAGGTTGTTGCATTCTAAGGCAGCAATGACTTTGTCAAATTATTATTTTAAATAAACTGCAACTAGCTCTGTCCTACACTAACGAAATGGAATAACTGATAATTGAGCTGGGTCACTCAGCCAAATGATGCAAAGGATTGTAGGATGCAGCCAACCTGCTACAAAGACCAACTATACTAGATGGTAATGTTACTGCATGCTGCCAAACTGTTTATCTGAGATTCAGATATGGCATGGTTGAAATCAGCATAACCAAACACTTATACAAAACCAATTTCGGCTTCAAAATCCATCAAATAAGAGAATCCAATACGGCAACCAAACACGCTGATTGGTCCATGGCGGCCATGATATTTAACCAATCAACGTCCCTTGAACGATCTTTAATGAGCTTTAGGTCATAATCATATCTCCCAAATTTCGCCCCGATCCGTTCAGCGGGTTAGCAGAAGACGTTCCCATACAAACTGTCATCCAAGATGGCCGCCAAATCATTTGGCCAAACAATTTACCTTGAAAAAACCTGGCTCAGCTCTTGCCCGCGATGATATTTCATGAGTTTCAGTGGTTTCAGAGAAGAACATTTTAAAATAAGTTTCTGAAAATTTGCCAAAATCCAAGATGGACATTGGTCAAATTGGTCGACCAGGTGCATTTGAGCAAACGTAGGTCTTTATGCCCCATGGATGGTCATCGCCAAATATAATTGAAATCGCTCTGGTGGTTCTTGAGAAAGATTTGTTTAAAGAAAAAGTTGAAGGACGGATGGACAATGGACGGAACATGGAGAGAAGATGGATGGTTGGTACAGCATAAGCTCACTTGACCTTGAATGGTCAGGTGATCTAATACAAATATATAAATTTGTTCCTGTTTAATTTCTCTTCCAAATACCAAAAGATAATTTAGCCCTTTTTGGAGGCTAGATATGCAACTGATCATCTGGCTAAGCCAGTCCGTCGTAACACGGAAATGTGCAGTTGCATTTGACTAAAATCGTGTCACCGGTGGTCGCGACAGCTCACTCCAAGGTGAAGATATACACACGTTTAGTGTATCGTATAATACGTCTATGGGTATAGGTGTAAACAGAATCCAAACTATGAGCGCTATTTTAACAACGCATCTCCACATTGATCGTAGTCGACAATCAATGAATTTCCTCTACAATGCACTTGACAGAGATTTAAATGTTCATGACGGAGTTAAATACGTCATTCATTACGCATTTTGATTTGGATTCTGCATGCATGTGACGTAATTGATTATGGCATCTTATACTCGAGTGACAGAACGGATAGCTCCATTTAACATCACGCCACAGATGCCCACTATTTAACATTTCATATTTTTATGATTGTACAAATATTAATGCTTTTTTATTTCACTGGAAAAGGTGGGTTATTATATACCATGGAATCATAAAATAGTGCTTCATGCCACAATACAAACCTATTAAGACATAGTGTGACCGGCTTTCTGCATGTGAATCAACGATGCTATCTTAATAGGTGTGTATTATGGCAGGGTGTCTGGCTAATTTTATACAGAAAGAATCAACTAACTCGCATGCAAATGGTTGATTTCGTTGAACCTGAAGAAATGAAGTGAAATAAAATCCGTAAACTAAAAAGGAATATAGACTATTAAAGAGCGAAATTACAGTCATATTATTAATCTGTTCAGAGAGATTGTTAGACCAATTTCCCCAGCTATTGGGAGCTATTTCTGGATCGACAACATTAGCCACGTGTATGCGAGTCAGTTGATTCGTATGCGGAACATAAGCCAGTCACCTTGCCACAATACGATCCCATTAGGTTGACTAAAAGATAGAGACATCTTCATGTTATGTATTTTTCCAATGGCTTGAATAAATATCCTAGACAATACCAATACAAATTTCTCTTAATGTTAACACTGATTAGCTTTTATTTCAGGTTTTTCCAGCTTGTGTATCCACTAGCTTCACATGCTAAAGTCACAGTCAGCCTTCTAAGTGAAATCTGTCTAGCAATATGGTGTGCGGACTTTGTCCAAGCTCTTACAATGACCAGTTTCTTTGAACCTGTTGAAATATACTACAACAATGAAAAACGATACATTTGCCCGTGCACAAGAAACCGCTTTGTCTCCAATCTTTGGATGGCGATTGCATGGGGAATGCTCCCATTTCTAGCTACTGTTGGATTTCACTTTTCCAAGCACATAATCTTAATATGTAAGAAACCAGAGGCAGTAGGTATGATGACATCAACATCCGGCGTTAAGCAACAGAATCGTAAGCAAACTGACACACGTGCAGTTGCTCTTGTACTTATTCTCTATCTGGTCTCAATTCTACCGACAATGGTACAATATGTACGTAACATTTTCTTTACCATTCCCCGTAGTACCACCGAATGGAAAGTGTCGAAGTTGGCTGAATCAGTTTCTCTCATAAATTCAGCAATTAATCCCTGGATTTATATGTTTGCATCGGAGTCTGTGCGATCTGATATCCGAAAAATGTGTGTTCATGAAAAGAAGTAAGAATTCAAATTTTGCAAATTTGTGCAATAAATAATAGGTATCTCAGAGGTGTCCATCCCCCTCTATAACATAGCCGCGTTGCAATCTTCCACACCAATTGAGAGGCCACTGTATAGCTTTGCCCCGCCCTTTTATATCTAAGGAGCGTAACTTAGTTTTTCATGCGATTTGGGGTCGATTTGACATTTGAACTGCCGGATATAAGTTTCGAAGTAACAAAACACGTAAGCTGTTGAATATTTTGAAAACTAATCTGACTGGGGCGTGTTGCTACATATGACAACAATAGCATCCAGTCAAATTATTCAACATAATGTTCCTTAAATTGCAAATTTATCAAAGGCATACAATTTATGCAGTTCTGAGACAAACTTGCAGTGCAACATCATTATGATGGTGACATCAGCTAACATGTGGGGTGTCGGATTATAACGCCAGATACATGCGTGACAGATCGGACGCCTATATTATACCAGATTCGTGAAGGGTCGCGCAGTTTGCATCAAATACATGAACACACAGATGGTGACAGTCGTGATTCAGACTGTGAAAGTTTTGTGTTGAAGCTGAATCTCATTTGAACCTACGAACATCTAAATCTTGCTCGTTGACAGCACTTTGTCATTTGTATGCATTACCATTAGTGTTTTTCCCACTGTCTGATTGAATATGGCAATTGATAAGCCATCTAACACTAACATATAAATGTATATAAAGCTTATTAATGCTAAGAATATATCAGAGCATCATCGACGAGTCTTATTAGAGGGTTTCCCCAATTTCTATACAGGTGTTTGTGTTTGCGTAGGCTAGATGAATAGCTGGCCGGGGTGGGATAAGTTGGGTGGTTGTGGCGTGCAATATCACCCATCACACAAAGAAGAAACCCTATTTAGCCCCATTACATTCCTCTTACAGTCCATCTATGACATGCATTTTGACTCATCACGAAGAGAATAGCGGTTCTATACGACTAGAAGCCAACACCGCCCCTGAGTGTTGGGACAACCCACCCCACCATCTCTCCCTGGAAATTCAAAATACTATACTTTACTCTGTCTAACCTACCATTTAGCGACAAGTTATACCATCCATAGATATAATCACCAGAATACAGGATTATTGACAAAACACGCATTGAGGTTACTGCAAGTCTAGATATATATACAGACAAACCATCAGCTCTTCGGCGGCCATTTGTACAATGGTCTCATGAGAAGCCCACATAAGTGCCACTGTAGGAAACCCAAATCTGCTCCCTCCCTCCCTCCCCATCCATTCATCCCTCCCCCACCTCCCTCCCTCCCTGCCTCCCCCCCCCTCTCTCTCTCTCGCTCTCTCTCTATGGGATCACAGAAGCCCACACCGATTAAAAAAGGAAGCCCACACCGACTCTTCTCGCAAGACACATTCTGTCTCTTGTGAAGGCCACATCAGTCGCATGGATAAAGCCACCTGTTCCGTGGAAGAAGCTGACAGATGATGAATTTGAAATAATTTCAGTCAGAGCCTTGACGCTGCTCAAAGCTATGCCATCCGGATTCCGGAATTACCTGATGAGATGGGTGTTCCATTGGCTTGTGGTGTGTGTGATCCGCACGCTATCCTTGACGACAACCAAGACAAGATAGAGAGTAATCTTGTGAAAAAATATCGTCAAATTAAAGGGTGTGATATTCTGGCTCGCTCTTAGGGTGACCCTGCGCAAGGCGAAGAACAGATATTACTACAGATCCCTTGATGTGGTCAAAGCTAAAAATACTTCAAATACTTCAAACGGCAAGATATGTTGATGCAGAGGTAAATGATGCCAGCACAAAAGTGTTGCACGCTCTCGAGAACTCTGCTCATAATGGATATACTTCAACACCACCAGGCACGAGCATCTGCGTTGTTGTTCTTACATCGACATCACTCATTCCATCAAAGGAAAACATGCCAGGTCAGCGTCAGCTATAGGGGTGACCACTGTCTGCACTGCTCTCTCCTGGCTGAGAATAACTATAGGGATGACTACTGTCTGCATTAGTCACCCCTGGCTGATATATATTCAGCAATGATCACCAGGATATCAAAGCATGTGGACACTGGGACTGATTGACTTTAAAGGAATAGAGTGTCCTACACCCTCCAGTTATACGGCACAGGTTGAGCGTCCGAATCGTCTGGTTATTTTAGCTACCTAGAAACAAACCAAATAACAGGCACACACAATATAAACTACAAAATCAACCTGGAAAATAAATATAAATAAAAATAAAATAAAAATAAAGAAATAGTAAACAATAAAATATTAAACTATTTGACCTGTTACTGACACAAAAAATGTATTACATTTTTAAGAATAAAATATCTATCTATTGCATTTGTATTCTCAACTGTCCTTACCTGCTTCTCTCTTTCTTTCTTTCTCTCTCTCTCTCGCTCTCTCTCTCTCTCTCTCTCTCTCTCTCTCTCTCTCTCTCTCTCTCTCTCTCTCGCTCTCTCTTAATTAAAGTGTTTATATATTAAGACATATATGATCTACTAATTTCCAATCGAAATTAGAGTTTCTGCCACGACTGTGGGTCGAACCACGACTCTGTAAGCGTCCGCCAATGGGATGACTTGCTATGTGATGACTGCACCAAAGCAAGATTTCCTCCCAAACTCACATCTCCTATCAAAGTAACGACATACAACAGTCGTGCAAATGAAGTTATGCCTATCGCTATCCTGCAAAATGATATAGTGCCTTCAACTGGAAATTGGGCCAACATCTCTTTACCCATAAACAAAGACACACAAACAGTTACTATGACAAACGATGCAGATGTCACTCCGCTAACACCTGTCAGCTCCACCTGTGTCACAACAGCTGTTGACTCCTCAGCTGGTGCTAGGCCCAAAACAAACTGTAAATATGGTTACCCTGACACAGAATACATGAGCAAATGTGACACATGCAAGAGATGGGTGCATTACACATGTACTAATTTACCACCTTACATGTTATCTGTTCTTGCTTCATTGAAGCGAAAATACGCCTGTGAGAATTGTGCAGCCCGTTCTAAGCACGTAAATGAGTTCCTAGCATGGGATCAAGCTGCGTTTGGCAGCGAGTACTTCGCTCCTACAACCTCAGGCCCATTCTTGGCACCTCAATCAAGCTTGACCTATGTTAGAACAGACACCATCCTTCTCTAAGCCAAATCTACCTCATCCAGTGCAAATGCTCCAGTAACATTTGTCCCATGCGTGTTGACAGACGCGACACCTCTATCAAGTGTTACTAATTCCAACTTAGCCAATGCTAGATCAAATACCCGTTTTGAACAAACCATATCTTCCACATCTAGTATAAATGCTCAAACAATCTCCTCGCAACCAACTGTCATTCAACAACATATTGAAATCGATAGTGACACAAATAGAGAGGTACTATCATAACAATCATCTGTAGTAGGCACGACTGTAAATATTACATGATGCAAAGCTCCGTCTGATGACATAAGATATGATCTAAATGTTATTCAAACAGAGCCACGCCATAGCAAACCCAATGACAACTCACATGTATGTAACAATAACAACATTAATAGCATACTCACTACAATCTTAAATGAAATCAGTGATCTGAGAGACAGCCACATAAATTTGCAAACTCAGCTAAGCACAGTACATGCCACACGCCAGTCAGTGCCATACTCACATATCTCAAATCTTCAGAAGAAAGCAGTAACTTTGGCTTCAAAGAGTAACACTGAGACACTTAGCCCAAGAAATATAGCACCAATGAATAATTTACAGTCTAAACAGACCTTGGCATATAGGGAACATAGGCAGTACAATGAAGTTGTCGCAAGTATTCATGTACGGGCAATACACTATGCAAATCATGGCCCGACTAAAAACCTACCTACAGCATGCCTGACCCCAAACAACCCTAACTACTCAAAGAGAGTGAGCTCAGCTTACAGTGCAGACCAACACAATAGTGGGTATACCAACTCTTACCAGTCAATACCTCAACTAAATACGAATAGTGCATCATGTAAAGATGTGCTTATCATTGGCAGTTCAACGCTTTAAAAAATGAGTGGTAGCTTTCTGTCCGATGAATATGTAAATGTACACATTAGGTCCTATTCAGGTCCTAGGATAAATGACATCTCAGAGAATATCGAGACTTTTATCTCTGCCAAAACTTATGATATTGTGATTATACATGTTGGAACAAATGACATTGGGAAGCGGAAACTGGGAAGTATGATAAATGATTACACATTCCTCATTGAAACAATAAGAAAGATCTCCCCAGCCACCAAAATAATGGTCTCTTCCTTACTACCACGCCCACATCATCGTGACCAAGTACAAAATGAAATGATAACTCAATTCAATGTAATGTTAAATTATTTGGCACAATATGTTGATGTCATCTTACTAAACAACCCACACTTATTTGTTAGAGAAAATGGGGATCGAATCCACCCGAACTATGATGACCTAGCTTTGCTCTCTGGTAATTATATCAGCTCTCTAGCCACATCACTACAGTCAACCCGAATAACAAATAATCCCCACAGGCAAGGTAAGGATTTTCGGTTTGGATCCAGGCAGATCAACACTGGCTTTTAACCTGAAAGCATATTTCCCAATTCACAGAAATCCCTCTTTACAACAGGTTCAGTGCCCTGACTAACCTATGTGAGGCACCTGTCCTAGGAACACAACCATGCATATCTAGAACTAATGAAAATACCCTACTGCAAAATCAAGAAATCTACGAAGCCGAGCAGAAATTGAACGAAGGCAAAAATGTTTCGCACAAAGTCCCACCACCTGAACACCCTGCAAAAATTACACCTATAAATCCAACTAGTTTAAATAAGCAATACACTAAACGAAATTATCAACAAACTCTGACAGGCAAGACAAAAAGCAAATGTACAGCACAAAACATTTTATCTCCCAACCTACCCTACTACTTCACCAATGCACAAAGTATTGTAAATAAAATTTATGGCTTTTCTGCAAGTATGTGTAGTTTAAAGCCAAAAATCATATGCATCTATGAGGCTTGGAGGAGGGAAGATGTAACAGATGCAGTTGTGAAATTACAAGGTTATAATCTATTTAGGAAAGATCGCGTAAACACGAAGGGGTGGGGGTGGGGGTGGGGGTGGGGGATTTGCTGTTAATCCATGAATCACTAAATGCCTCGCCCAGAGATGATCTGAAAAAACTCAGAATTTATCGACTAAGCATGTTGTGAAATTAAGCTAAATAAGGTGGAAACCATACTCACTGGAAATTGTTATAGATCACCAAGTAGTCTAGAAACTAATAATACCAACCTTCTTGACCTCTTAGATAAGATAAGACGTGACAAAGCCACACACCTATTGTTAATAGGCGATTTTAATATGACAGAAAATGACTTTATCAATTGTTGTTCTACAAGCAATCCAAATAATATAGCATGTAGATTTCTTGAAAAAAACCAAAAAATGTTTTTAAAACACCATATTGACCAATTGACAATTCAGAGAAGGACATACTCCATCTAAACTAGATCTTATATTTACCAATGAAGAACACATGGTTGAACATATTGAATATCTACCAGGTTTAGGAAAGAGTGACCACATTGCTATCTTATATTATATTTGTTTGTTCATCCACTCCACAATTACAAAATGATATCCCCAGTGGGATACAATAACAATAAGAGGAAAGCTGATTTTGCATCGATTAATCAAGAACTCTCAAAGATTGACTGGGATTCACAAATAGATATCAATGATATAGATACAGCCTGGCAATCGTTTGCAAACATTATAAATTCCCTAACTGACAAGTATGTACCACCCGAAAAATCAAGACCGTCAAACACCAGTAAATCAAAGTGGATATCTAAGAGAGTACTAAAATCCATCAGGAAATGGACATAAAATAGGCTAAATGCTTAACTTCGTCCATCTCTGTAACTCTAACTCTAACTCTAACTTCTGACAAGCCTGATGAATCTGCATCCTGGTGATGATAACGGCAGGTTCGGAGAAGAAGAAAGAAGCCATTGGAGACCCGAATCCGTCAGTGCATGCAGTGAATATAGCAAGGGATTCGAGCTCGCCATCGGTGTCCATTGATACTGCTTAAGGCTTTGCGGTGGCATACATCGAGGTTGCCTAGAGCTGCCTTTTGGAGCAGCCCAACTGTTACTTGCATCGTTTGCACTTAGCCTTTATATCAAGGGCATCTTTGATCTACAAATCCATGGCTTCCAGAAGGAATGGATGGTTATGTTCCACATGACGCAGCGTTCGGCAATGTCAACAGTACTGCAAAGTAGTGAGCCCAGGAGTTTACTTTTCCTCCATGGTTCGCCACCATGAAGTGGATCGCCATTTTTTAGCTTCATGCCATGTGGATAGGGATATGTCGGTGAACTCTGTTTTGGATTTATTCATAAAGAGATTCTCAAGTTTGCTTGCAGCTATCAGGAGAAGTTCGTCAAGCGGTTTCTTTTCCTTTCCGAAGTCCACATCGTCAGCATATTCCATCTCCAGCGGCATACCCAGAATCGACACTGGGATGTTTGGGCCTGTGGAACTTTCCCGCATGGATTTCAATGCAGCAGCAAGGTAACAGGTGAAAACCACCGAAGATAGACCATCTCCCTGTGGGGAGCCGATTGATGTCTCAAACTCTACATAATTCACTGACTTGACTCGTACTCTCAGCTTGACGTCTGTAAGCAGTAGTCTCACGAGTCGTAGCTCATCTTCATAGCAACAGGCCTGGCGCAGCACATCTAGAATCTTTCAGCGTTTACTTGTGTCGAAATCTCGTGCCATGTCAATGTCCATTTTGTGGAACTCCCATTGTTTGGACATGACTACGGACACAAGCATGCGTTTAGCCCATACAATGTCTGGGCAGCTGCGTCCACGTTCGAAACCACATTGACATGATCCGATGAAGTCATCGATCATGTCTCGGATGCAGCATAGAGTAACATTGGATAAGACTTTCCGTATGTTGTTAAAGAGCACAATGGGTCACAGATTGGCTGGGGGCCAGGTGGATTCTTGGGCGTGCGTGGTGCGATAAAGGATCCTTGGCCTACAGCGTCGATGGGAACCATTCTAGAATCGCCTCGGCTTTGCCTTGGTCAGTCCCGATAAAATGTCCTTCAGAGTTGTGCATAGTGAGTGGTGGCGTGTAGTCAGTAACTCTCAGGGCTCGGGCTACCTGAAACATTTTGTGACAGTCATCCGTGGCAGTGATTTCATCTGCTAGCAGAGTCTGCTTGTTGAATAGCAAGATCTTTTAAGCATTTGCTTATGTGTCGAAAATGTTATTGCGCTCCCAGCATAGTTTGGTGCGGTCTTCACTTTGCCACTTTGATAGATGTGCAGCCGTAATGCTTTCTGCTCTGCTGATAGTTGTACTACTAGAGGGTCGTCAGTATACCTAGTTCGGTTCATTTTAAGAACACCTATGGTGCTGGTAGCTCATGATTCCATAGATTTCAGTTTTTTGGTATGGGCTTCGTTTGGATCGAAGCTGATGTCGATGTAAGCTATCTGTTACCCGAGGGCTTTTTATGGCATTTGAGTGTCCGTGTCACTGATGAGTTTGGGTAGGTTATAGGTGACCCTACCATCTTGTCTGGTATGGCGTTTATACATTAGGTAGAGATCGTTTATCTGAAGGCGTGCAATGACTGGCTTATGATCAGAATTGAGGGCTGTGCCTCCATAGGAACAAACATTCCGAAATACTATATATTTTATAGTTATACTCCGCCCATTGCTAACTATGATCCTCCCAGTTCTATATATGCTCCACCCATTTATAACTATGTTCCGCCCATTTCTAGCTGTGCTCCGCCCCTTTCTAACTAGAATCCGCCCATCTCTAGGTATACTCTGCCCATTTCTAACTAGAATCTGCTCATTTATATCTATGATCCGCCGATTTCTAGCAATGCTCCACCCATTTCTAACTGAGCTTCGCCAATTTCTAACTATGCTCCACCCATTTCTAACTAAGTACCACCCATTCCTAGCTATTTTCTAGCACATAAATCTATTGTAATGCGCACACGATGTGGGCGGAGACTAGCTAAAATGTGAAGGGCATAGCTGGAATGGTTCACTCTATTGAAAGGACAATGACAAAACGAGAAAGGGGATATTTTGTATTGTCGCTGGTGCTTTGAGCATTCTGTACCGATTTGTATATTTTATTATAATAGAACATCTTATTCAGTGAATATGATATATCTATTATAAAATTGCTCACCCCGAACAGTCTTTCATCATTAGGAAATAGCTTGACTTACTTACTAAATGTTCATCATTGTGAGTATTGCGGTTAGTGCTGTCTGTTTGCTGTTTATCTGTCTGGCTCTTTGTCTGTTTGTCTGTCTATTTATCCGCGCGATCTCTTCGGAGTCCAAGAACGTAGAATCACCAAATTAGGCATAGCGATTCATATTCTAGATGCCGAGGCAAAAAGGAGTTCCAGGTCAAAAGGTCAAATATATAGGTCACGAAGTCACTAAGTGCATCCCGAAATACACATTTTAAGCCGTAAATCGGGAAAAACATAGCTAGAATCACCTAATTTGGTAAATCCAGTTATCTTATCGTTAGCTAACAGTTCTATGAGTTTCAGGACAAATCATCAAATATCCAGGCGACGGGGTCACGAAGTGCATACCGGAACTCACCATCATCATCATCATTATTATTATTATTATTATTATTATTATTATTAGTAGTAGTAGTAGTAGTAGTAGTAGTAGTAGTAGTAGTAGTAGTAGTAGTAGTAGTAGTAGTAGTAGTAGTAGTAGTAGTATAATTTGTGATTGATATTACTATCAACTATTTAGGTCAAGGGGTTCACTAAGCGCAGTGTCAAAACGGAGCGTAAATGAGTGAGCTTCGCCCTGGAGCGCATTCTAGATTATTATGGAGCACCGATTTGGGCAAGCCAATAATAGCAAATGAGACTAGTCTTGAATTACGATATTCTGCTACTGGATATAAGTTATTGATTTAAAAACAAATACTCGATTTGGACGATTATTTCAATTTTTTTATTATTTAACTTTCAACACGATTATATAATCATTAAAATTAAAGTGCATTAGCAATCTAACAACTGCAAGTCAACAGACAATAATTTCAATGGTCAGTAACTCTGAGCCTGCTGAATATCTTGAAAACAATTTGACTTTCAGTAAAATTGATTTCAAAATATTCAGCAGGCCCAGAGTTAGACTTCATGGAAAATATCGTCTGCTGAAATTCAATATGATGACAGTTAAGGAATCTCACAATCCTGATAACGCACGTTACTGGGCCAGTACTAGGACAATGTAGGGATCCGAGCTGTCACTCAGTATTACGTCATGCTCAATTACCTCACATGTAGGCTGACGTCACCATACATAGTGAGGGCAGTGACACATCTAGCTTCGTCAAGACTAAGGAAAAGTCCGCCAAATGTGCGAATTGTATGTCTTTGATACATTTACTATTTGTTAAACATTCTGTTGAATATTTTGAAAGTAACTTAAATTGACGCTTTTGTCAAAGTATTTCCAATATATGCAATAGCTTACCTGTATAGGTACCTTAAATTATGATTTTTTGCTGTTGAATATTTCCCAACACGGGAAAAAGATGGAGGAGCTTAGCTATTCATGGGCGGGGCTTCTGGGCCAAGTCGGGCCACTATTGGCCAAGTACCGGGCCCAGTAATATACGTTATCAGCTCGGCACTTAGCTACGATTGAACATGCCTAAGCAGAGAATGGCCCAATTGGAACCTATATTATATCATTTGTTAAAACATAGACTTGTTATTTCAAAAGCAGGTAATTTGCATTGTGTTATAATCAATGGTGTTATCATATATATAATTCTATAGTTGTAGTACAGACTCACATAGCGGTGATACTGGTGTACGGCGCCAAACTGTGATACTGGTGTACGGCGCCAAACTGTGATATTGGTGTACGGCGCCAAACTGTGATACTGGTATACGGTGCTAAGCTGATTGTGACTAATGGACCTTTCCACTTTTAGCTATGCCCCGCCCATCTCAATCTAAGATCCACCTACACCACGTCTGTGTTGGGATCTATCGATCTCTGACCTCTCTGACTATCAATTTCCAGAAAGCTATGCAGGTAAGTTGTTGACTATTTTGAAATTAATTTGACTGGGCGCTATGGCAGCAACAACGTCCAGTCTAATTAGTTTTAAAATATTCAACAGCATGTTTATTAAACAGTAGAGATATACAATTCGTACAACGTGTCGGACTATTACGAGTTAAAGACGGGTTAAATGGAATATTTGACGTAATGGTTATGACGTCAAACATACACGTCACTTAGTTGGTTATGAGTCATATGACGTCACATCGTCGATAGATACACTTGGAAATGTCCATTAAGTAAAGAATCAGTTGCTTAATAACTATACTAGAACCTAGTCAGAACAGCCAGGTCACATATTATTAGTATCAGCAATATATCGGTGTGAAAAGACTCAAGTGATATTTACAGGATATTTATAGATATGGCTAGTTATTATGGCTGACGTCTTATTAATGTATTAATCCATATTAACTCTCGAATTTGTTCAAGAATATTTCAATTTTCTCATATAAAATGCCCATTTGCATACCAAGAGAATACTATTTTTGAAGGTTTACCACTGGTATGACTGGCTCGGTTATCGAGCCAGCTATTTCAGTGGTAAATCAAAAAAATTCTTCTTCTCTTGGTCTGCAAACGTTAATTTTTTCAAGACCACTGCAGAAGTCGTTTTTGGCTGATGTGCGTGTTGAAAGGTTAAATGAACCAGCTGAGCGCCCACGTGAACGCTTACATCATACGTCATCATACCATATGTCTACATTGGGATCTTGCACTAGAAGGTCGAAGAGCATTGACTAGCATTCGGTTCAATGGATGCATTCACTTCAGCCATGCCCTGCCCATCTCTAGCTAAATACCGCCCATGCTTTGCGCGTGTTGCGATCGATTTATATACTTTGAATTCGGAATTCGCTTAATCCCAAATTTATGGCAACTATGCAATTAAAACAAAATGTTTATTAAATATTAAAGACATACAATATGTAAAACTGATAAACTATATTCCATGTTGACGGAGTTTTCTGTCAATTATGATGGTGATGTCAGCCTACATGTGACTTAATGGATTTTTACGCCACATACTGTACTTACAGATCGGATTCAACTATAGATCTAGATACATTTGATAGCCTGAAGCTTGACAAAATATAACAAGAACAATCAGAATGATATAAGTATCTCTCAGGCATTTTAGGACTTCACCTCCATAAGAACGAGCATCCCGAAGGAATGGCCTTTGCCTAGTATGAAGTCTATTTGTTGAAGATAGATGCTGTAGCCTTAGAGAATGTTGAGCCTTTGCGATCAGCAATATATCCTATTCATATAATTTTCCGGTAACGGCATGGGTGTTTGAAAGCCGTGCGACCAATACGCCAGTTGAGCCAAGGAATGCCACCAGTGCATCCCCATTGATGTTGTGCATGCCCTATCCGTACGACCCCATGCATAAGCCAAGCCATGAGCTCGTGTCTGAGTTTACTCAGCTTGGAGTTGACATCTCCACACGAGGAGTGAAGGAGATTGCCTATAGTTCCACTGATTGCCTTTCTGCTACTTGATCACCGGACAGTCGAGCGGGATTTGAACCCCACTGATTACCAGTAGATCAGAGTGACTAAATATATATGTATAGGTCGGTCAGTAGCTTTTTAAATCAGCACACGCTTGGACATGCCCCGTATTGATCATTGCGTACCTGTGAACTCTACATAGGTCGGTCATTAACTTCACTTATACGTTGACGCTGGTGGCACGTGTCCTTGTCATGTATCACAATATTTGGTACGGCACACGCTTGGTCCAAGTGTTATATACGCAAAACGATGGACAGACGCGGGCGCTCAATCTATAGGATGAAATTGTTGATGACTGAACAAAATACCACGTGTTGTCACGTTCCACTGGATTACAGAATTACAACATGAGAGAAGTGCTGACACACTTTAAATGGCTATTTTAATATGGAAGTATAGCCCGGAGTAGGCCTGTTGGGTTAATCGATATTTCATAGATAGTCGATTATTTTTCCTGGCGAATGAAATAAGTGATAAATCGATAAAACGATTTAAAGAAGCAAAAATCGATTATTTATTTTAATCAGGCATAATTTAGTGTTTCGTTTTGTAATTCAGTTGATGCACCGATGGTTTTATTGGTCCATCGAGGTAGTTGTATAAACATCTATTCCTGACGTTCAAGCATGTACCTCCCGTCTCATCCATAGTCCAATTGCTCGATACGCTAGTACCGTCCAGAGATTGACTCCACTTGTGTATGCAAGTGAATGTAGAGAGGAAATTGGTTCAGAATTAGGTAAAGGGTGCCACAAGGTGCAAAAATGTACATGGATGTTTAATTCCCATTCCCCAGGTTTTCGCCTGATGACGTCATTAAAATGACCGCCAGAGAGCTACAAATCGGATATAAATCAGCAGATATCTTAAAAACTATGTTTCCTGACATCTTCAAAATTGCATCAAACCATATTAATTCACAATGTGGTTATCTATTCTACAGTCCCTATTCTAACCAGGTTTACTGGCGGGTGTGGAGAAGCAACTAGCCTAAACGCAATCCGATACGAGGTCTTAGCAATCAGATAATAGATTAACAATTTGATCATAAAAAAGAAAATGCATTCTGTTATGTAAATTATAGGTGAAACTGAGAAAGTGATGTATATGGATATACTTTGTAGATCAGAGGTTGATGCCACTTTTGTACTCCCCCACCCACTGTCCCACCCATCCCGCCCACTCCTCACGGGGATAGAGGATACAAATGTTGTCTCAGCATATTAACGACAGAACAACATGGAGACTTAAAGCAGTATCGGGTTTCACGCAAATGTCTTTAGATGTAGAATTTCAGGTTCAAAGGGTTAAGAGGCTCAAATGTGTTGTTTGGTGTTTAGGCCCCTTATCTTGTTGAGAGCCTGAGCTGCATCTGCATGAGTACAAATTATATAAAAGCATAATTTGTCTCTTTTATCATATAAATATATGGAATCGAACACACCGATATTTTTTCAGTTGGAAAACACACATTATCATTTATCTAGAATGTTCTGTTTCACGTGTTATGCGGATTTTTGCAGTTTACGTTCGCAACGTCAACACCTCTACACGGGCAAAACAAGCATCAAGCCATTTCACACATTTTACATAAACATGACGATGTTGCACACTTGACATAAGTGCATACCCCGACAAGGTCACATGGGAACTGTTTTATAGCATTAGATGACATCACACTGTGTCAACAATTTCGAAGCCAAAGTCCTATAGATCCAACCTTTCTGGATTAACATCCAATCAATGGATTTGAAGATACGTATGATAGAAAGATCTTAATATATGTCCTTTTGCGCATCTATTTGATGGAGGCAGTGAATCGTGTGACGCACTCTTTCGTGGTAGTATAGCCATAACCGGAGTTTATCTAATGCCCTGCAGGAGGAGCCATTCTTCAGCAACTGCACCAAATATTCTTATGCTGCGGCCATGCTTACATCAATGGGAGCCATACAGGGTGGCATTCCATAGTTTTTCAAGAACCTTACAGAATTACAACTACTAGATGCTTTTTTGGTTTCAAACTTACATGTTTAATCAGCACCAGACAGGGCATGGCTGGCTGGCAGAAAAGTACACATGTCAGGACACACTTTTCCAGCAACGACATGGATTGGAATAACCCTGGTTAAATAGAATTTCCCAGTCCGCATCCACATTTCTTTCACTCCCATAGTACATAGGCGAGTGAGATGATAGAGGCACAGCACCATAATGTCTGTGTCCACCGTAATGCATACGATCTTGGTAAAGCCTGTCACGCTGCATCTTTTGCATGCATTAACATACGAAGATCAGCGTCTTCTATAAATTCACATTTTAAGTTAACATCTGTTGTTTGACCACCATTTTGAACAGATCCATTGGCCATTGTCATTTCATTTGCTGGTAATCCAGAGACGGCATTGAAGTATTGAATGGTACTTTTAGTATTGGCAATCGAAGTTGCGTTGATTTGCTGTCTAATGAACAGCTGGAGCATCAGTTTGTTGCAAGACGGGGGCTAAAATCTTTCAATCTGAATAAGTAACCATACAGAGCTTGTCAAGTCCATAACGTCCCTGGCTTTCCTATGCATTCGTGCATAGTCTTTTGGTGAACAATCATGGTAGCTGTAAAACCCATAGTTCACCCTTTTCACATTGTTTGTGATGGCTGACATATATTTATAATGTGCTGTAGCAATATCGCCGAATATCACTTGCTGCTTTGTTGTCAACTTCCTCAAGCAGTCCATAACGTCTAGGATGAAGCGGGTACTACTGTCAGATTGAAAGGCAACACCTGTGGTGTTATTTAATAGAACTGGGTCTACTTCCGATATAAGACTACTTATCTTCCCCTTTTCCAGAAGTCCATGACCATCAAACACTATACGGTTTTCTAATAGTTCATATCTGAATATCTCCTGCATGTTATATCCACAAAGTTTAGCAATCTGTATTATTCGATAAGTCCGACCATGTGAATGTTTAGAGTAGGATTTTGTCTTGTAGACATTTGGTGCATTTTTGGTTGCACATGTTGGCATTAGTGTTTATGTATTGTCCCCCAGATACGTCTAAACTTACAATATACCCAGCCATGCGAAATTTATCACAGATTTCATCACCAAACTTACATATATCCAATAGTTTTTCTTTCGTACTGTTTTAACAACTTCCTTTGTCACAAAATTGCGCAACAGACTCTTCAAAAGGGGTTCCTTTTGACAACACATACTGTACAATTGACGAGATTGCGTTATTAGTGTGTTCTATCTATGCTAGTGTAAACTCACGGTAAACATGTAAGCCAGCTGTTGTTGTAGTTGATGTTGTGAGCTCGCGGAAAATGTCGATAATCATCAATGTTCAGCTAATGAAATATTAGTTACCACTGAGCAACAAATTTCTTTTGCTTGGCGTTTCCAATGAATTCTTTTGCGATCCAATAATAGTTTGTTCCATCGCCATATCGGCACTGGCATCGGTGAACTTATTATCATACTTCATTCGTCACAACATATTTACCATTTAGAAATGCATCATATACCTTTGGAGCTGTGCCCTTAAGTATGCGCATATCCTCTAGATAAACTGACCTCCAGCACTAATAGTGTGTACAACCGAACATGCGGATACTGGTTAAAGTCTTTTGCACAGAATCAAAATGTAGCCCTCCCAAAACTCCTCTGTCCGATTGGATTAAATTACTCAAAAAGACACGGCCGAAAGTTATACCAACATAGGAACTGTTCTGATTTATGTTGCCTGCGGTCAATAAAATCCTGGAAATCAGACAGCAGCTTATCGACATTGAGTTAAAACAACACATCTTTAGAGTTAGCTGAATATCCAATCACAACGCATTGTTGCCCATGTATAAACTTAGGTATCTCTTAAAGAAATATGCCGGGATCATTTTTCTTTGAAGAATGTCTGTAATTGCAAGCGGAACATACATTCGGCAGGCATAAACATTCCCTTCGCACCTCTTACATAGTTTCTTCCACTGAGCACAGATTCAGTCACATTTACTCCAAATAGTCTATAAAAATAGTTGAAGCACGACTCCCACGCATATACGTTCCCAGGCATCCTAGTAGAACATTTGTCAGGTAAGATGATCCCAGGATCAACACAAGATGTTCTAATTGTTTGGCTCTATTCAGTTGGACCTCACGAGCAATGCAGTACACACCCTCATCATACGCCTCTGCGAAATATCACCATTTCAGTTGCAACAGTAGTTTGTTGAGGTTCACAAAGTGTAGTATAAGCAGTCGCATGTTGAGTTACAGGACTTTTAATGGCAGACAAGAACTCTACTTGTTTCATTTCCAAGTCCCCATCTTCGAATATTGCGCTGAGCGCACTCCACGATACGTTGGCTGGTCAATGCACAATTCTGTGATTACATGTGTTGTTTGTGCAACTCGTGTAAATTCCCATATTTTATCATTGTTTTCATACGCTTAGTTTCTACTTAAGGTGAAAGCATGAAAAACATAATAACCTTCTGGGAGATCTGGCCGTTTCGCATATATATACACGGATGAATGTTTTGGCAAGGAAGTATCTTTTAAAATATCCCTGGTCCATGATTGATACCACTTAAGATAAAGGTGGTTTCCGAAATATAACTGTAGGTTTGTCGTGGAACATAGATACATAGTATCATGAGTACCGCCTACACCAAATAATGTTGCTTCGTCATGATCGAAATTGTCGCATGTGGCTGTCATGTACATTTTGGTGCTAAAATGTCTGGGAAGTGGAACGTCCTCCCGAGTCTCTGATACAGTATAGTTGGCAAGATCGTTGTGGTGGCGCATGACCTCATCATAACTAACACTTAATCCCAGGTGTCGGAAACTCATTATTATCCCCACGTCGGGTATATTGTAATCGCCTCAGTCCATCTGCCCTTCTGTCATTTTGTCCATCTGTCCGTCCATCCGTCTGCCCGTCATGCTAACTCTTCCCAAACTGTTGGGTTGGAATTCAACCAAATTTGGTAAGTAGGTTACCCATAGGAATGCAATTTGCACGACAATATTTGGATTACGCTCCGCCCACAAGGGGGCGTGGCAGGGGTCAAAATGTTAAATTGATTATAATGCATCTCACTCCAAAGCGATGCGCAGAAATCAACCAAATGCGGTATGTGGGTTAGATTAGGCTCCGCTCTCAAGGGGGGCGTGACAGCGGTCAAGAGGTCAAATTGATTGCGTGTCTGTCCGTCACGCTACCTCCTCCCAAACCGTTGGGCGGAATTCAATCAAATTTGGTAAGTAGGTTACCCATACAAATGCAATTTACAATACCATTTGGACTTGGATCTGCCCTCTAGGGGATGGGGGAGGGGGAGGGGGGCAAAAGGTCAAAGTTTAACCTGCGGAAATTGATGGTAACGCATCTTCTCCGAAACCATTAGACATAATTCAACCAAATTTGGTGTGTCGGTTACTCATATCAATGTAGAGTACAAGAGCATATTTACATTTGGCCCCGCCCCCAGGGGTGGGTGGAGTTAGGTCGAAAGTTAAAAAAATGTGTTGTAATGCAACTTCTCTGACATTGTTGGATGGAATTCAGCCAAATTTTGTATGTCAGTTACCCATATCAATGTCAAGTGGATGAACATATTTACATTTAGCCCCGCCCCTAGGGGGTGGGGGATGGGCTCAAAACTTCAGGAAATTGGCTGCAATGCCACTCCTCTGAAGTTGTTTGACGGAACTAAATCAAATTTGATATCTGAGTTACCCATATGATTGCGGAGTGCAAGAGGACATTTAGCTTTGTCTCCGCCCCCAGGGGTGGGGAATGGGATCAAAAGGTCATACAATTGACCGTAATGCAAATCCTCTGACACTGTTGGATTTAGCATGCCAGTTACCCATATTAATGTGGAGTGGTTAAACCCATTTACATTTGGCCCCGCCCCAAGGAGGTGTGGGATAGGGTCAAAAGGTCATGAAATTAATTGTAATGCAACTTCTCGGACACTATTGGACGAAATTCACCCATATTTGGTATGTCAGTTACCCATATAATTGCGGAGTCCAACCAGATGTTTACATTTGGCCATGCCCCAGGGGTGGGTTGTGGGGTGTGTCAAATGTTCAAAGCGGTGAACGTGGGGATTTGCAATGACGTGTCATCGACCGATCAATCAAGTTAGAGTTCTGCATCTGATTTTCTCATGGATAGCTTGTCCATTCATCTGAGCAAGGGTTTTTTCTTGCATCCGCGATGCAACACGTAGTACATTATTTGACCTATTGATTGTGCTTTTAGCCTCCAATCACTTCTTGATGTCTGGGTATAATAGCCATTCCCATCACTATGCCATGTCCAGACTATTCAATTCAACAGCGTATGAAGACATCAGGAAGACACAAAGAATGCATGAACTCGTTGATTATAGTTACTCCCTGATTTCGAAATCATATTGAAATAAGAGGCCTTGTTATTGAGCTGCGTTGGCCATCCATATCCGCTGCATTGCTTTGACAACCATTTCAATGACTCGTCGGCGAACACTTGAGAGGGTACATGAAGTGGTGTCATCCTCTGAATTACAGAGCATACGTGTATACACTGCATACACTTGCAGACATCAGTTGCCCATAATTTACATAAAAGAATGCATTTTCTTTATTTTCACCAAATCTTTATATGCTATTCTATGATTTCAATGCTCACTTGTGATTGCGGTTCGCTAGTCGCTTCTATACACTCATTAACAGTCCTGGTTAGAATAGGAACTGTAGAATAGATAACTACATTGAATTAATTCGGTATGCTGCTATTTTGACGATTTCAGCAATCATAGGGTTTTTTAAAAATAGATATTTGCTGATTTATATCCGATTTATAGCTCTCTGGTGGCCATTTTTAATGACGTCATCAAGCAAAAACCTGGGGAATGGGCATTAAAGATTTAACTAATTTTTCCACATTATGACACACATTACCTAATTCTGAAACAATTTCCTCGCTACATTGACTTGCATAGAAAAGTGGTGTCAACACTTGATTGCTAATGCTTATGGAACAATATCCGCCTCTGAATGCTATAGCCTGAAATGTTGGTGGCCATGTTGTGAAAAATATAAAAAGTAAATTACAGTTTTTCATAGTAATTTAAAAAAGTTTTGATTCGAATTTTCACAAACTCTGCTGATTGTTTTGGACCTAATTTGCCTAAGGAAGCAACAACTTGTAGTCACATAATTTTCAAAACATTCATTTTTTCTAATGCTGGAAAACAGGGGAACATCGTAGATAGGTACCACTGGCGGAACCTATATCGTAATAAATATATAAAAAAAAAGTGGCCATTTCGCCAAAAAATGCACAAAATTGACTTACTGATTTTCGTAATAAATTCACAAATTCTCATAAATTCTGCCGATTGTTTTGGAACTAATTTGACTTAAAGCTGCTGGCTGCCTAGGGCAGTCCAATGTTTTTCAGAATATCCACCTTTTTCAATGCTGGAAAGTAGGGAGACATAGTAGATAGGCGCTATGGGTGAGCTCTATAAAATTAAAAAAGTTAATCTAATATAATGCTAAAATCAAATTGCGCCTTTCTACTGACTTGAAAATCTGGCGCGCTGGTTTCTTAAAAGCATTACCCATGGGCGTGAGTGGACAATGGATTTCTAATTGACTTCATAAATATTGGCCGGGGTGCTTCCTCACATTATTATTATTATTATTATTATTATTATTATTATTATTTTTATTTTTAAGAAAGCTATACTCTCTCTCTCTCTCTCTCTCTCTCTCTCTCTCTCTCTCTCTCTCTCTCTCTCACTCACTATCCCTCACTAGGCAGTTGCTACGTACAAAGGCCCATAATTAAATAATCGATTATTGGATTAAATCGGTTAATTTTCAGATATCATAATCCATTATTTATTTCCATATTCGAAAAACCCTAGCCCGGAAGTAGTTTGGGAATGGTCAAATCTCGAGAAAAAGATTAGCTTTTCTTCAGGTTGTAAAATGTATAGTGATCAATCTTAAGAGTGCTTGAATAGAATGATAAAGTATTCAGTCTATGAGATACATAATATCTGAAGCTTTCATATTTAATCAGAGACGAATAAAAATCAACTGGCTGTGGTATACTATACGCATGTTGTAGTATATCAATGGTGAGAAGTACTGGTGATCCTGGAAGAACCGTGTGTCTAAGGTGAGTCAATTCCCCAAGGGTTTAACTAGATGAACAGACCTCGCTCGCCTAATCGATGTACAAAGATGGCAAAACCGATGATATTTTTAGTTCTTTGGACCAGTTAAATCTAATTCCGACTTGACGACGGAATCAGATTTAATTGGTCCAGAGAACTAAAACTATTATCAGTTTTACCATCTTTGTACATCGATTAGGCGAACGAGTTATGTTCGTCTAGTCGAACTTTCTCGGCTATCGCGGTACCACTAACGCCAGAAATTTTTAGTAGACGAAGATTTACGTTAGCGGACGGTTAAGTAATTTGTGTGGAGCATCTGTGGTCAGAACCCAAGCCACGAAATCACAGTGGCGAAAGCCTTTGGGCAGGATTGACAAATGAACGGAAAGAATAAGTAAAGAAATGCAACAACATGGAAACACAGCGCACACATACTAGCACGAATTGCCTAATGGACCTTTCCCATTTCAGTTATGCCCCGCCCATCACTAACTAAGCCCAAACCACACTTCACCATGCTGGGATTGATCGATTCCCGAATGCCATGACTATAAATTTCGAGAAAACTATACAGTTAAGTTAATGAATATTGTGTAACTAATTTGGCTGGGTGCTGTTGATTCCTATGGCAACAACGGCGCCCTGTCAAATTAGTTTCAAAATATTCAACAGGATATTTATTAAGTAGTAAAGACATACAATTCGTACATCAACGCATAGTCCGTCTTCAAATATGCGTTCGTGACGTACTTATCTACGTCATTCATGACGCCATAATGGCGTCATTGATTGTGATGTCATTCTACACATCACGTAGTTAATCACAACGCCATACGATGGCTGGATAGGGTGGAAAGTAGAGCTGGGCGGTTTCCCGATAAAACCGGGAAAATCGCGATATTATTGTTATTGTTATCGTTATCGTCTCATTTCTAAAAACCGCCAATATCGTCAAATACCGTCAGTGACGGTATTGACAATTTATATATTGTAATAATTTGATAATAAAGCATTTCATGCGAATTTGACGAGTCTGGTCTCTTCATTTCCGTATTCATGGTAGTCAAAAGCAATCATTTTCGGCACTATTATTGCAGTAAATATATGTCCATGTGTTATATACATAGCCCTACTGTTCTTAGTATAGTTATCCTTCCATGCTCAATTAAATGTTGTTCCAATGAAGACAAGTTAAATCTGAAAATCGTAGTTGCTGACAACGTTGAATACGCAAAATAGCAGCCATTTGTAAAACACAAATAAACTTAACTCAGCTTCGTTTTGATTATATTATTGTAATACCACCTTCGCTTTCCATAGCTGATAACGCGATTGACGTCATTACAAGGGAATAAATAAAACAACGACCATCCAAATATCCTAGCGGGATAAATTCCTCGCTAACTATGACGATACATTCAAGCGATCTAACTACACCGGTGAAGCCATAACTGTAATCCCTCTATTCTTCGCTTGTTCAAGAATAATTCACCCCACCAGTGTGTATAAATGTATAAATGTACGCTTGGGTGAGTAGTGATCAGTCTTTACAAGTAATACCATTGATATGCTGAATGCGCTAAAGGCAGCCGCAATATGAATGAAACAAGCCCGGCTGGGTATAATGAAAATGATTTGATTAAAACATATTGCGCCATGACAATAATTTCCAATCAAATTGTCTCCAAAATATTTAGCTAAAATCGGACAAGTTATTAAAAACTAATAACCTCTTAGATCATCTTTTCTATATTCACGCGTTCTGGGTCATTGGCTCAGGTGACTATTGCGCCATCGATCTATAAGGGCTATGATTTAACCACTTTCAAGACGAATGCAGAGGCTTTATGGAAATATAATTTAAAGGAAATAATAAATAAAGAGCTGATTAGTTTGAAAACTTTATGACCCAAAAGTTGTTACTGACATGGACCAGCAACAACTTTGAGTCAAATTGCTTTGAAATAATCTGTATAAATAGCTGATGATTATTTATTTTCACACACTCCGGTAAGTCCAGTTTATATTCACTTTCATGCCGCAGTCAATAGGTCGAAAATGTTCTAAAGGGGTGGAGGGGGTGGGGGGCTGGGCGGGCAGGTGGGGTTGATTAGTCAATTCATTATAAAACTTGACCATTTTCAATAATTAACCATTCAGTAGCAGAATGTTGCACGTCAAGTATAATAATTTAATCAGTGATCGACGATTCTTATCTACAATTCTACATTCTCTATTTTATTGCTAAAAAAAATTCAGGTCATTTTGTTATCTTTATACACGCATACACGCGCGCAGCTGATCGGGTCTTCAGACCTGGTTTGTCCATTAATTGATCATGTGCCTAATCGCGTGGTCTTTCTCGCGGAGCATTCATTATAAGCTTTCAATAGTAATAATAAAAACAGCTGATAGTGAATGCTCCACTAAACGCTGCACCCGATTATGACCTGGTTAAAACCAATGAAAGATACTTGATGCTTTTAACCAATCAGGTTGGACCCTTGGGATTTCCCTTGGAGATTCTTGCGCACAGTGACGGAGTTAAGGACACTTATGCGCATCTTCCTCTTCACAAGGACAAAGTAAAACGCAAAAAGGCGAGAAAAAATATTTTATTTGGTGCTGAAACAAATATAATACAAAGTGTAGGCTTTGTTTGTTTATACATCTAAAAAGGATGCCTATTCATAGATTGGCCATATTAACCCTATCATATCCAAAATTATTCCAAATACTGCAATATTAGTAGTTATCGCGGTATTTTTCACAGATACCGTTATCGTCATCCCAATGCCAATACCGCCCAGCTCTAGTGGAAAGGTCTATTAATGCAAGCTCAGACAAAAACAACGAAAGATTGTGAACCATATCAGTAACATCTTGGCAATGCAGCCAGCCAGGACACCATCAATCACAGTGGCCAGAAAATCTGAGAAATATAGAGGATGGAATGAGCCGTGCAACTCAGAACAGTGTGTGACACAACACAGACAATCAGTGGTGAACCAGTTACGTAGACATGGTTAATGATCATCGACCAGCTTGCGATAGTTCAAGATTGCAATCTGAAAACAGAGACAAAGGGAACTCTTTCAGAATGACAGTTTCCTGGTCCATAAATGCTATTTGGAAATTAATCCTAGGTGCCCATCCTTTGAAGAAACCCCAAACATTGTTGGCTGTAAATGGTAGCCATTGTCATGCATTTTGTGAAACACAAGTAAGATTTCAGAACATCCCACCTATTCCTGTGGCAGTTATGTGAAAGATCATGTGTGAGTGAATAATTGGTACGGATGTGTTATGCATGAATGAAAAAGTGATTGCTTGTGGTAAGAAAGAGATTATAACATTTGGAAAGAAGTATAAATTATATACTCCATTTAGGTACCAAGATGATTATTAATTAAAAGAACGAGTATTAAAGAGACGACAGGTTACAAAATTCTCGACAAAGTCCTTGAGGAATTTGCTGACAATTTTGACGTGGCTCAACCACAGACCCTAGGTAAAGTGGCATGGGTGGAATGTGATATACCCACAGATAACCATCCACCCGTTCAACAATGCGCTTACAGTTGACCAAAGTGAACATTGCATAAACCCAAGTTCGATTCAGGTGGGACAAGGCAGAGAAAGCTGCAGGTGACAAATTAAAGAATTTGTTATGCTGTGATAATGCTGACTTACCTTGACCTTAATAAGACATACCGAGTGTACATAGATGCTTCTACTTATGTGATTGGTGCAATTTTAGTGCACGTCGATGGTCAATGTATTGAGCATGTTGTTCAGTATGTGAGCTCGACCTTGAAGTACAGCTTGAACTGGCTGGTCATTAAGAATGAGGCCTATGCATTCATGTATGCTCTAAAGAAGGTTGACCATGGCTCTTTGGAACCGATTTTTCGGTTTTCACGGACCACAACCCGTTGAAGAGTTTCTTTCTGGTCGAGGTGAGAAACACGAAGGTATAGAGATTGGCAGTATTGATTATCGAATATTGATGTAAAATTGATTACGCCAAACGGTAGAACAATTTTCGAGTGGATCTCTTTTCTTGCTTAAGGTGATGGGCCGAAATTGCCATGCTCAATACATGGGACTAGGTGATCCCAGAGGTCGAAGACGGGCTCTTACCATATGTACCTTTGGAAACGTATAGCATATTGTATGAAGAATTATGTGACGAGCAGTATTCAGAGTTTCCAGAGTTGGTTACCAACACATCAGAGAACAATGCTGTGCATAACGGTTTAGTGTACGACGTATACGCCCCCTCTGCATGTTCCGTGAATTTGTGCTCCAGCAAGCTCATGAGAGGGCGGGACACCAAGACTTACAGAAACCTTAGGTCTTGTATGAGATTGATTTTAGTGTCCACTTTTGAGGAGGGGTGTAATCGCCATGTTGGCTACGTATCGCACATGTAAGATAGATCGATCAATCAATACACGCCCTGCACATACGGAGATGCCTATGGCTGCATATCAAGGACATATTATTGGCATGGACTTGCTCGAGTCGACAAAGGGGAACACTTACATAATGATGATTGTTGATAATTGCTCTGCATGGGCATAAGCATACCCTATTCATGCGAAGACCATCAGGAATGAAGTGCTGGAAATAGTTATTACTGATCAAGGCAAAGGGTTCAATGCCAACGAGATCAGATTAACATTCAAATAGGATGGTATAGATCATCGTCGACCTAGCCCTTATCATCCGCAGACAAATGGTTGGATGGAGAGGTTTAACATAATCTTGAAGATGGGTTTTTTTCCAGAAAAGGATTAATTACGATTTCGGAGTAGTGGTAAACCAGCATGGCTCTGCATTAATGGCATATACCAAACATGCCACATCTGAATATATGCCATTTTTCCTAGCTGAAGGGAGATATTGTGGGTTGTCACTGGCTATAACAATTGACCAAATGCAAGATTTGTGTGGCAGAATGTCTGTACTCAATAGTGCCCACTTGCATGCCTGTGCTGAAAACAAGAAGTCGAGAGAAAACTATCGTGTTCAGATTGTTAAGAGATCAAAGGCGAAAGAATTTAAAGTTGTTAAGGCGGAAGAAAGGATAATGTTGACATTTTGTAGTGAACCTGAATATGAGGTGTTCAAGATAAACAGGCCAGGGGCTCACGTGTTCAGTGCTCTGGGAAGGTACACGTTTTGAACATATCAAAAATGTTAGGCCACGTCAGTGTGAAATCCCACGAAAGGCGGAAGACACTATGTCCTGGACGCAACTCCAGTTGTGGCCCACTGGTGAGAAGAATTGCCGGAGATGACTCCTGACCCACTGGAGGAATCTACTCCAGACGAAAGCCGACTCAGGAGGTACACGCAGAGTCAGAGGAGTTAATTACTCCTACGAAACCCGAAAAGATGGAGGCGGTAGAACCATCCCATATTTTTGGCAACATGTCAGAACATCGGTACAATATGCACACGTGTTGGCCTACACCAGTGCTGCAGACCATTCCAGGCAAAGTATCACAAATTGATGCGATCGAACGACGCTCAGCGATGAGCAATCCATCCATTAGATATCAGTTATTACTGAGCACCATAACATTTTCCATCAACAATGTCAAGGTGAGCGAAATTGATCGTAATGACTGTCACACATTTTTCGCGAGCATAATGCGGTTGTCACTACTGAGTGATACTCAATATATAATAATTACGATGACATAATTATAAATAATAGCAGTATCACAAACCCAAATATCCGACAAATATTGTGATGATCATGCAATGAACAACGATGTGGTTGAGAAATCAAGCCCCGAAATCACAAGATGTACCCATCCAAAATTCTAGACAAAAGATTTCATTCCCATAAAATTATATTATGCTTCTCCCACACACATACACACGCACGTACACAGATGGAAAGAGAGAGAGGGGTGGGGGGGGGAGGAAAAGACACAATGCGGGAATTGTGCCCAGGAAGCAAATCTGATCTGCTGAACATCTGGCCCAGGACACTCAGAAGATATTCTCCTTATTCATGTGTGGCGCTTATTTATGATACTGTTTCTGGCACACGGGCTTCCATAACACACGATGCCACATTTGCTGCGCATGCTCACTATGTCTTTGTTTCATGAATGGAGGAATCCAGTTTGAGCTATTCCCACCCATCTTCAGATAAGCTCCACCCACAATTCGCCAGTATTGAGATCAATCAATCCCTGAACTACCTGACTAAAAATTTCCATACAACTTTATAGGGAACCTGTTGGATATTTTAATACTAATTTGGCTGGGTGCTGTGGCTGCATGTGGCAACGGCAACTCCCGGTCAAATTAGTTTCAAAATATTCAACAGTATGTGTACTAAATACTAAAGACATACAATTCGTACAACAGTGATTCGTCCGCCATCGATTAGGCATTGGCGACTAACTTAGCTACGCTATTCATAGCGTATTTGATCATAACGTCATCCTACACGTCAGAAAGTTGAGTATGACGTCATATTATTGATGGATAAAACGGAATTCTCGATTATGAAACAGTTAGATAGCAATACTCGTGTTGAGGTGGTATAGGACACATCTCACCAGCAGTACCAAGGAATCGACAACTGAAAGGTGAGGGTAAAAGTATTCGGAGAACGAGCGATTGTAAGAAAAAGCTTCTAGGAAACTGGACTTACTTTTCTATCTGACTGTCCTTGCCCATCTGCCAAACAGAAACGTGTTGCTTACATCTCCAAGAAGCGTGAATAGACTGCATTGAAGACACGGGTGTTATCATTACATCTTGTGCTTTTTAGGATGGATGAGGTGGGGTGAGTAGGATGGCTTGACTATTCGAAACGCGACCATGTGTATACACGAAATAAATAAATAACATTCAAATGAGAAATTTGTAAACAAAATTTCGTACATCCAGTGCTCATTAATATATAATGAGTTCAATTAAGATCATTACATTGATTTATTATAACTAGCTATGCCACGCCCAATAGTACCTAAAGACCCACACTTTTGAATGGCCTTTAACACATTGAATCCAGAATTCACAGTATCTTAATTTCAAGGTATATTTCGAATGAATAATTTGAAACTAATTTGCCTAATTTGACTGATAGTTATGACATTATGTCATTATGTATATTATGTAGTTATGAGTTATTATATATACACACAAATACAAACATACCCTAAGCCTTAAACTAACAACTAACGGGTGGTGTGTCACGGGTATCGCCGTATATCATGAGCTAGCTAAAGGACGTCCATGGCTGTTTTGCAGGGGCTTATCAATGTTACTAAAACTGTATGGAATGTGATTATGGCGAATGAAAGTTTTAAGGAGAAGCTGCTAGAAGAGGTCCTTGTTGTGAAAGGCGAAGTGTGTAATGTAGAAGAAATCCAGTCGAATAGGTTGTTAGTTAAAATTAAAGTTCCATTGGCGATTCCAGATGAACGAATCATGAATGAACTGAAAAGGTATGGTAAAACACAGAAGATTGAAAGGGAAACATATCCCTTTGACAAAACCTTGGAGAATGGTGTAAGGCGCATCTGGTTTGAAAAAGTGGATATCCCTTTACCAAACAGATTGACGCTTGATGGCAGCTTTGTTGTGCCCTTATGGTATAAAGGACAGATAAAAGAGTGTCCAAACTGCCTTATAACTAATGACCATCTTGCAGCACGTTGCACAAATAGAAATAAATCTTTGCTCTTTGGTTCAACTGGCCATTTTAAATGGCGCTGTCCAATCAACAAGAACAACCCCACAGTAGAAGTACGCACTCCTACATTAAAGGATGCACCTGAGACAAATGCTTCTGATGACATCGCTGCAGAAGCTACCGTCGAGGTTCATGCCATTATAAAGGAGACAGAAACGGCAGCAAATCCTATTGAAGTAACTGCAGATGATGAGATAGAAATATTAGAGGAGGTAATAAGTTTAACCTCAGAAATTAATCCAAATGTGGTGGGGCCCATTTTGGATGTAAATGAAACGCAGACGAATGACGATAGTAACGAAGATGTAGATCATTACTATTTAGAAGGTGACTTAATATTAGGACAGAATAAATTTAGGTCACGGAAAACAAAAAGCTCTGCCGATTTCCCGCTAAGCCCAATTGATCTAAGTCAGCTTGAAGCTATGGGGAATGATGTTGCTGCCAAATGTAAGTCAAGTGGCAATAAGCGCCATAAAGAAGACAATAGCTCAGAAGCTGAGATTGAGGAAAATGATATGGATGATGATACAATGTCAATTACAGAATTAGATGTGTCAATACAAACACAGAGTTCACAGATGAAGGATGAAATGATGATGTACCGATCAGAAGGTGGTGAAGTGTTAGTGCGGTGACTTTAATTGCATATTAAATGGGCCTAAAGACAGAAACTGTAGCTCTAGTTTTAATAACACAGCTCATACAATTTTGAAACACATATGTGAATATAAAAGCTTGTTAGACACTTATCGGATTGAAAATCCAGAGGACAGGGACTTTACTTGGTTTTCAACCGATGGAAAGAAAGCATCCAGATTGGACAGGATCTATGTAGAACGCTCATTGAAAGGTTACATGTGTAAAACTAACATAAAACCAGTAACTTTCACTGATCACAATATGTTTTCCATCACATTAGACAATGCTGACTGGATCAAATGAGGAGATGGATTTTGGAAAATCAACGTAGCGTTGCTACACGATAGTTACTATCGCAAATGTGTAGAAAGTTGATGGAGGCATTGAGATGGAATAAAAAGTTTGTATGAATGTATAACAGACTGGTGGGAGGATGTTAAATCCGACCTGAAATATATTTCAAGGCAATAACCGGGAAAGCACGAGAAATGTCGGTGTGTAAAATTAATAAGAAAATTACTGATGGAGAATATAATTATTACGAACTATTAGTTAAATTAAAAGGTATGCTAAATGACATAGAGCAATATCAGTTTGATGGCGCCAAAATAAGGTCAAGAGCGCAAATGCACACCGAGGGTGAAAAGCATACACGTTACCTTTGTAACCTGGAAGAAGCAAGAGGTATAGAGAAATTAATGCGCTCACTGAAGACTAATGATGGTGTATCAGTGTCCTCAAATGCAGAAATAAGGGAAACTGTATCCAAATTTTACAAATCATTGTATAAATCTGAGGGAAGTGATGAAGCTGCAACTAGAGATATTTTAGCTACTATAACGCAAAGACTTCAAGATTCATGCCACGAAAGCTGTGACCAATCACTAACAATTGATGATTTGACACAATCCCTCAAAGTTATGAAGTTAGAAAAGTTGGATGCAACGGACTTCCAGTCGAATTCTATCAAACATGCTTGCACATATTTGGTCCAGTATTAGAAGAAATAGCAGCTAGCATTTTAATCAAGGGCATCAACCTCCATCGATGGCCCAAGCATATGTTCGGCTTATATACAAGAGGGTTGACAGAAATTAAATACAGAATTATAGACCAATCTCTCTACACTGTGTAGACTATAATATTATTACTCGGGCACTAACATTAAAACTTGGCGCCGTCCTAGGCGAAGTCATTGATGATGAGCAAACCGACTCTGTACCAGGAAGAACAATATTAAGCATCACATTGCTTATATGGGACCTTATTCAATTAGTTTAACAGGATTGCATCCCAGCAGCAATAATAGCACTTGATAACGAGAAAGCGTTTGACAGACTTGAATGGGATTTCCTGTTTAATTCTTTAGACCATATTGGCTTTGGTTCCAGATTTATTAAATGCGTCACTATTTTATATACTAATAAAACAGGTTGCTGTTTAGTAAATAATCATCTATCTAAACCTGTAGTGTTGGAACGAGGTGTCAGACAGGGTTGCTCATTGTCTCCGCTTCTATTTGTCATAGCCATGGAATCGTTGGGGGGGGGCCACATTGAGGCAACGTAATGATTTTCAGGGAATATGTATACGTGGCGTAGAAAGGCCACTAAAGGTTTCTCAATATGCAAATGATACGACTGTGTTTGCAGGTAAAGATTCGGATTTTAGAATTTTAAATGGAGTATTAGCAGATTTTCAAAAGGGATCAGGACGTAAACTCAATAGAGACAAATCTAAGGAATTATTTTTGGGCGCTTGGAGGGATAGAACTGACAATGTTATGGATATTAACTGGCCAGATAATGTCATAAAGATTTTGGGTATTTACTTTAGTAGAGAACAAGGTGTAATAATAAACTGGGTATATACCGCTTCTGTAGTTCACATGCCCAAATCAGTAGAGTCAAAGATCAACACGTTACTTTTCTCCTTCCTATGGGAGGACAAATCCCATTTAGTATCGCAGTCAATCCTCACCAATGAAAAGCATGATGGAGGCCTTGATTTGTTTAATGTTTTAGCAAATTGTGCTTCTTTAAAATTGAAATTCTTGAATAAGTTACTCGCTTCTAACTCATCTTGATCAAGTGTTTCAACGACACTTCTACAAAGGTACGTAGATCCATTTCCAGTCGAATGTTTATTTTTGTGAAATAAACAGCCACCTAACCATCAGAAGATACCAAATGTATATAACTTACAGCTCGAAGCCTTAAACATATTTACACGATCAATGGCACAACACAATTGTTGGGAAGATGCCTTAGAGCAACGTCTTTGGGCAACGAGTTGATTCGTGCTAATGATGCTGTATTATATCTGCCATCTATGGCCAAAAATGGCATTCAATATTTACGTGATTTAATAAATCTAAAATCTCGCAAATGGATTGTGATGCAGGATGTAGCAAGAGCAACATCAATGAGGCGTATTGATGCTCGACGCTTATTTGTTAGAATAAAGAATGCAATACCTGGTCAAAGGGTCAAATTGTCGAAGGGATGTGGCAACAGAGATATGTTGCAACCAACATTAGTAATTAGGTATTTTTAAAGTATTTAAATACAACATGGCATCTAGAGATTGGTATGGAATTCTTAAGCAAAGTCGGAGACAGACTCCTATTGCA